>BLBF01000026.1:4957416-4989694 GCA_015471245.1 Laticauda colubrina | reverse complement strand
TCTATCTATCTATCTATCTATCTATCTATCTATCTATCTATCTATCTCGATCTATAACTTTCACTATCTACACACATACAGAGTGTATGTATGTATGTATGTATGTATAATAAATAATCCTGAACTTCAGAATAAACTTAAAATAAATGCCTTTTGTGTTTCAGATTCCATTCTGAAGTAAAAATGTCCAGACTGCAGATTAGACCACTTCTTGCTTATTATAGAATGGCTCATCATGGTAGATTTCCAGTGGTAGAATTGAGCAAATTGAGATTAGAATATTTCATCTTCAGTCCTTTTGGGCTTCATCACTTGAACAGAACTGCATGGTATTACATGTTTGACAATAGCCCATATATAGGATTGCTGGAGTCTGTCTAGCCCAATGTTCAGTTCTTTTAATCTTACACATAAAAACTATTTGATTTAAGGTGACTGTTTGAACGTAACTATTTCATTTCTGTGTAAACTGACACAAAATCCTTCCATTCTTTAAATCTTTATATCTTCACAGCTCAAGCTGTGTACAAAAATTCCCTGAACAATTAATTTAAGGATATAAATACATGCTGAGAGGAATTTCAAAAAGCACTTGGAGTAGACAATAGTTCCTGAAAAGATTGCACTGAAAAAATAAATAGGATGCTCTTAATAGAGTGTATCATATAGAAAAGAGTTCTGAAGTAGAAGTTTCTGAGGTAACAGTTTCTGACATTGTTCTTTAGAAGACTGAGGATTAAAAGAAATCATTTTGGGGATCATGCAGTGAAAATAAAAGGCCACTCTCAAAACTCCAATAAGATACAAATGCTAGAAAAATAAATGGCCTGAAGGCTTTTATAGAAAAACACTAGCACTCACAAGGAAAACTAGCCTCTGGCTGAAAGAGATACTAACACAGTTTTCAGTGATAAAATAGAAGCAAAAGAGTTTCTGGCTATCTTAAGAAAAGCACAGTGTTATCTGTGACTTGGCTCAGCTTGAAAGCAAAGGGAAGCAATGCCTCCACGCTGTGGTTAACCTCACTGTCTGCAAATACAGGGCTTGAATGTATAAAAAGGCACAGGAGGCCAATAAGATCAGTTTAAAGCTCTAAATAGCTTGGTGGGCACAATTTGAGCTTTTTTATGAAGACATTATGAATGTTCTTATAACATGCATACAAGAATATACCCATGGCATAGTGGTTAATGAATGTATGGCAGCATAGATGCAGTACAGTGTCTCAAATCTGTCTCCCCTTTCACATTTTTACAAAATAATTTAGGCAAAGGGACAGAAAGTTTGCTCACCAGATTTGAATATGGCTGAGTGTGTGTATATACATATACATGTATACACATACATGCACACATATGGGAGGGGTCGAGAAACAGGATAGTTTTACATCTCACAAGGGGTGTTGATTGACTTAAACATTGAACTCTATCAAACAAACTGGGTTTGGATAATTAAATTATAAATAAGATGTTATTCAATGGAAATAAATGTAAACCTCTGAACTTAAGTGGAAAAATAAATCAGATGCAAAGGTACAAGATAAGAAACACCTGATCCAGGAAGTAGAACTTGAGAGAAGGCTCTTGATATCCTGGTAGACCACTGATTAAGAATGAGAATAACAAAAATAGATGCAATTGAAAGAAAATAGCCAAGTTCTAGAACGAACAAAAATGCTAG
Source organism: Laticauda colubrina (assembly GCA_015471245.1). Classification (NCBI taxonomy): domain Eukaryota; kingdom Metazoa; phylum Chordata; class Lepidosauria; order Squamata; family Elapidae; genus Laticauda; species Laticauda colubrina. Next base: position 4,988,014 of record BLBF01000026.1, on the reverse strand, counting down.
CAACCAGTTAATGGCTGTTTGTTTCGCAAGTGTTTTAATTTATGACTGGCCTCCACAGAGCTACTTGACCTGTTTCTGGAGTTCTGACAGCTTTAGATCTAAATCCCACCCCTGCCTGTGTGTGAGTGAGAGAGGGAGAGAGAGAGGTTGGATCAGATCTCTCTCTCTCTCTCTCTCTCTCTCTCTCTCTCTCTCTCTCTCTCTCACCAATACCAGAAAGCCACTGTCAGTCAAAATTAGTGGTCTCTGGGATTTAAAATTATAAATTTGGTGGTCCCTGAGGTCCAAAAGTTTGCATACTTGCCAACATTTTGAAATCCTGAAGAGGTAGATTTTGCGAGGGAGTGAAGCGACCAAGCCCGAGAGCGCTTGCGCGTGAGGAGGGGAGGGTGTGGGAGGGGGGTGTCCCCCCTCCCATGGTGTGGACTTTTTTTGTTTTTCAATATCAAAATATGAGATTTGGTGCATGCTTTTTAACCTTTTTAAAGGGTTCTTGGTATTGATAAAAAACATATAATCCATGTAAATCTATGAACTATTTTGTAGACTATGCATATAAAAATAAAATCAGACATATTAGTAAATAATTTTTGTAGGCTAAGCATATGTGAAAAAGTAATCAAACATATTGGCAAATAATTTATCCCCTTATAGTGTACTTTCTATTGTGGAGCTAGTTTGATGAATAAGATATAATGTTGCCCTCACCAAATCTAAATTAATTAGCAGATGACCTGGCTGTGAGATTCCTGTACGTGGCAGATTTTTCACATCGTTAATCCCTCCAGGAGTCACTTTGAAATCAGCCACACACACGGTACAACACGCATGGGACTCACCCAGCCTTGACGATTTGATACAATCAAATTGAGAGCTCCACTCACTTTTGAAAGTGTTTTCATACCTAGCTTTCTTCTTTTTGTTTCCAGATGACTCGCAGGCCGCCATGACGATCGCGAAATTGAGTAAAACTAATAAACTAAGCACTTTCATAGGCAATACAAACTAGCTCCACAAAGTTTTTGCAGTATTGTTTACAGACCTACAACTAGAACAGTTGGCCACTATGCGTACGTACAGTACGTCTATATAAAACCAAAGATACTACATGCGGTCCAAGTTAGATATGAAAATACATGTATGTTTAATACAATCACGTACGTACATGGCTGGCTGGGATCACGTACGTACATGGCTGGCTGGGATCATGCCATGCCGTATGCTGCATCAGCTGCACCACGCACACGTGAGCTACCAAAACATTACTATTATGCGTGGTTCTAGCTACACCACAGAGATGTATACATCTCTATGAGCTACACGTACACGTGTACAGTAAGTCTTGCACGCATGTAGATATGATAGAGACTGGTGCGCCACTGCAGTGTGCATACATGACTTGTGTGCATATTAGAAGGCTGAATATGGTGTTTTTGAGGAACGAGTTCCTTGAAATTATTATTAGTATTCTAATTACTAGCTTATTTTAGGGAATCAACACACAATGAAGGGAAAATATGACTTCCATTTCATTTTATGGTAGGTTTGCTACAAAATCGGTAGATCAGAAGAGAAAATCGGTAGCCGGTCAAAACCTCTAAAAAGCGGTAGTCTACCGCCCAAAGCGGTAGAGTTGGCAAGTCTGATGGTGATTCCTGCTGTATAAGCATTATTTTTGTTAATCCCTGTTCTGTGGTATCCTTTTTTCTAGAATATTGAATTACCTTTACGCGTTAACCTACCTCGATGCCAGTGTGCAATAAGTTTATTTATTTCATTTTGTGTATGAATTTAAATCCCTTTGTTGTTTAGGGAACCGCAACCTATTATGAATAGAATTTTCTTTCTTTAAAAATGTAAAAAAGTATTGCTTTACTTAAAACAAAATCAAATCCTAAAATTGTTCAACATCTCACTTCAACATCTCACTTAAACATTTTATTTTGTCCCCGGTACATGTATACTTATTGCCCAAGGCAACACTGATTGAAAAGATGAAATTGAAAACCCTTGTGAAATAGTATACAAAACCACGGAAAATAAACCTTTTTATATAACTATTTTTCGTTGAAAGCAAAAGAAAAGCAGCTTTTTTTGCGATATTCCTCATTCAGTATAAGACAAATCACTACAAAAGAATGCCAGAATAATTATTTATCTTTTTGTTATGCTTTTGTTTTCATTTCAGTCAGGATCAGTTCATTTCCAGGTATATTCTCACAAAGGAAGTTGCAATAATTTAATCCAAAAAATACATGTCATTTTTATAATTGCAATGCAGAGGAAAAGTTATATGATTTGATATTCTGCATAGTTTAAATTTCAGATAATATGTTATCTTGCATAGTAAACATTGCACATTATGTTTTACATGCAGTCTTAGAAAATTTTGTAGAAGAAAGGTGATTTCTGCTACAACTTTTCCTAGTTGTATTTTCACTTGTCTAGAAGATCAAAAGAACTAAGGAGGAGATTGTTGAGGAAAGAAATGAATATTAAAATGCACTAATTGTATCATCATTTGGTGGTTGATGGTTAAGTACAGCTATAAATGCAATTTCTATTTTTAATAGGAGAAATATTTGACCATAAATAATTTAAATGGGTTTACCAATTAATCAGGCATTTTAATTACTTATACTTAATAGTCATTTCTCTGATTTGTCACTGAAGAGTATTATTGATTTGCTTTTTACTACTGAGCTCTGGTGCACATTAGCATAATCTGTTTGAGAAATATTATCAGTTAAGAATATACTATGTGTAAATAGTATTTTTTAAAAGGTACAATCCTTTTTTTAAAGGCCTTTTATAAAATACAAATATATTGTATATTTTTATACCTGAATATCTACCTGATGCAATTTCCAGCTACAATGTGGGAAGAAGTGAAAAATACATCCTTTTGCAAGGAAAGAAGTGATAGAGACAAATTGAATTACTCAAATAATACTTTTATTGAAAATATCATATTGGCACATATCTGGTGAAAACCGATTCTGAAAATTCCCATGGTTTTCACATTACAAGTAAAATATTTTCTACTTTCTCAAAACAATCAGTCACATGGTCCAATTACTGTGTACTCCAACAACCGGGTGGCATCAGTCTTCTTTCTTCCAGCCAGGTGTGAGAATGCTCTTTATCTCAAATCCCCCCTCCTGTCCCTCAGCTCCAGTGTGGCAACACTAAAAGTGAACAAAATGGCCTCAGTCAAGCCAGCTTCAGGGTTGACATGTGCATCTATGTGTCTTGATTGTTAATTTGTTTGCCAGACTTCTAGAAACACCCTTCTATTTTTGGACTTGGTTTGGCCTAGTTTCGTCATTGAAACTATGGTTAAGTTTGTTTATATGAAATCAAAGAGTTTTCATCATGTCTTCTGCATGCTAGTTGTGTTCTGCCAGTCATTGCACTGTATGTTGTTAATCATTCTTCTTTTTTCTTCTTCTGTGGCTGCTAGTTCTTTTGGTTTACTCAGGATGTTTTGGAGGGATTTAGCTGGCTGTGTGCTCTGTTGATTCCATGTGGTTGTAGTAATCTGTTGATTGTTTCTGACATGTTCTTGATGTATGGCAGTGTTATTTTTTTAGGGCTTGTGTTGGTTGTGTTTTAATGAGTTGAGTGGTCAGACACTTTTTTGATTAAGTTGTGTGGACATCTATTTTGTTGGAGTATGTTTTATAGAAGTTCTAACAGATAATCAGAGTTGGAAGGACCTTATAGGTCATTGAGATCCTTCACTTTGTCCTTGCAGGTGAGCATAGACTCATGAAGGACCATATGTTAGCTACAGCAATTCAGAATTATAAGTCCATCTCGTACTAGTACCACCCATTATTGCTACAGTTTTCCAAAATTGAAATTGTGACCTATTTTATCAAATACCTTACTGAGGTCTAAGTACATTATGTCCATAGCTTGAACCACTGATCTTGTTAAAGAAAATTTTTCTCACATGGCTTTTAAAAACAAATCTATGTTGGCTTCTAGAAACCACTTATTATTTCAAAGCATTTGTAAATGTGTTGACTAGTTTTTCCCCTTAAGATTTTCCAAGGTATTGATGTCAAACTGATTGATGGGGAGTTTCCTGCCTGCACTTTCTCCCATTTTTAAATATTAAAACAAGCATTGATTCTTTTTCATCTTCTTGTATTTCCCTAAGCTTGAAAATTTTTTCTTTTTAAATCATCCAGTGACTTGGAACTAGATTACAGCATCCAGCTTCCTTAATATCCTGGGATGTCATACTTCTAATGCAAAAAACATGAATTAACTCAGATTAACAGGTTATTCTCCTATCAATTCTTGAGCTATTTGGATCTCATTTCTCTCCTTCTTTCCACAGTGCCACTTCTGACAAGTCAGACTGTTTATTTTCCTTTTGTGAAAAGACAGATACAAGATAAATTAAGCTGTTCAGCTTTCTCTCTTTGCCTGGCACAATTTTGCCAATTTCTTTAACAAGTGAGCCAACTGTTTTGTTGACTTTTGAAATAATTATTCTTTGTTGTTGTTGTTACACTTGGCTATCATACTAAGCATTTGATCATGTTGAGACTTATCCTTTCTGATCCTATTCTTGAAAGTTCAGACTATTTTTTGATAGGATGGTTTGCAGTATGCTCCTTTTTCCATTTTTCCATTTTGTTTTTATTTTTCCTTCATTGATCAGTGAGAGTTTGGGTTTATCAGGTATCTTCTATTTTTTTCCCTCTTTGATTGGTTATGTCTTAATTATTTTTTTCAAAATTTTCTAATTCTCCTGAACTATTTTTCCCTTCAGCATTTTCATTTTTGGGAATTTTTTGTCTACTTTTGTTGCTTTTTGAAAAAAGAAACAAGATTGTTGAAGTCAATTCTCTTAAATATGGAACATTAATTAAGCTAACATCAACGTTTATCTTGAAAGTTACTATACTAATTTTTTTATTCTTGTCTATGTATCTCTTCGGGCTTGTGTTTGGGATTCAAAGAGCTTCTTTCTCTCATGAGATATATGAAATGTGAAAACTTTAAAAAGGAAGAAAGTTTCCCTTTTAGGCACATGAACCACTATTTTGAGCTAATGAAAGTCGAAGTTCCCTGCTGCACACAGTAATGCCTGCTCTCTTGCAGAAATGCACCTATTTTTTACATTATGAAATTTCAAATGGCAAGCGACTCATGTAAATAGGCTTTTTTTAATTTAATTTTTGTAAACTACCTTGCACATTCAACATTTCCTTTTTAGTATCTATCATAGTATGGTGTACAAAAAACATAATAATTAGCCATATTTAATTAATTATATAATTAATTCACCAGATTTATGTTGCACATCATAAAACTTGGACTTAATAGAATTGTATTATATTATAATAATTAAATTGAATAACTCATGCTGCCCCTATTTTTATGTCTTCTCAAACAAAATGCCATCAGAGCCTTACAGTTCTATATTCTACAAGTCACATTATATTTTGGGATTTATTATTATTGATAATGTGGAGGAAAGGTGTAAATATTTTCAAATTTTGCCTTTGTTTTACCACAATCTGAAAGAGATACTGTGCTGTCCAGACAGTTTAAAGTTAATGGGATTTGGGATAGTTAGTTAGGAATGGAGAGCTGTCCCCTTAAGGGAATGCATCATGGTAAATGGAGTTAAAGTATCCTGGGAAATGTAGTTCATGTCATGTGGGCACATCTGTAACCCTGATTGGTCACTGAATTGACCCTTTGTGGGTCTGGACATGTTCTTGTAGTTTTCTTTGCAAGGTTTTCAGAACTGGTTTGCTATTATCCCCATCATTGGATGACTAGCCCAAGGTCATCCTATTGACCTTGTGCCTAAGTCTGGATTAGAACTCATGGCCTTCCAATCTCTTTATCATTGCACCAAATTATCTCTCAAGTATGGATATGTACTATTCATGACAAGTTTTCAGTACACTATATGGCTATCTATGGAGAGCATGAGTGCATTGTGTAGCTCACTCTTTCTTACTTGATTTTTATAGTCAGCTTACAGATGTAGTTTTTAATGGACTAATGGAAAATAAGGGGAAAAATCACAGGATACGAGAAGACTAGACAGTGGGAAAATGTTATTGAAATGAGATAGTAACTCTATATTTCATATTTATATCAAGCAAATGCTAAAATAGAGTCAGAAATAATAAAAATATTGGTGAGGAGAGACTGAAAGGAACTAATAATACAGCCATGATTTTTCATAGAAGTTGAGTAGATGAGTAAAACTTTTCTAAAAGAGAGAATGTCCAAGTATAATTTCTATTAAGGTGGGATTGATTTTCTTTTTTGTTTTCAAATATTTTTTCAAATATATTTTTTCTATACTGATAGCAAGATCTTAGTTCTTTTGCATTTTTGTTTATAAAGCTGTAGCTGCTTCAGTGCATATGTTACATCTTTTCTTAACTTTACATCTTGTTTCTCTCCTTAATTTTATTATGATGAATTGTCTTATAAACTTATTAAGTGTTAATAAAAAAGCCTTGAGCAATTCTCTACTCTGCTAATGCCCCTGACAAAATCCTTTTAACCTCAAACTCTCTGAGGTTTCTCTCTCAACATACTAACTTTATGGACATTTCCAGTGGTACTTCCTGGATCCAGTACCTCATCCAAGTATTGGGATGAAAATTCTCTTTGAACATGAGGTAATTGTGTGCCTCCTATACCAGTAACATGGGAAAGTAGGGCAATTAGGACAGCAGTATATAAGCTCATCAAATTCTACCATTTACATTTCATATATTCAGGTCAAATTGAAGATCTTTGGCTAGAATTAATAGGAATATTGCCAGTCACTTAAATAAGAAAATGCTTGGATAAAATTTAAGGTTGCTCAGGGGTTTTCTCAGCAGATTTAGTCTCATGATGTCAAGTCAGTGTTCCTTATAAATTGGAACAAGAAACCTGACCTCATTTTCTCCCCCTTGGCATGTGCTTCATAGAATTTTAATGGATATTTTTTCCCTTAAGAAAGAATGTTTAAATGCTGGTTGGTTTTGTTTTTTGCTTTTTAATCATTACTTAAAGCTTTGCTCAGCTTTTTATTTCTTTTCCTTTTTATCCCTTGATGTAAGATAATTTTTGCATGATTAAATCAGAAGATCTGAGATACTGAATTTGGAATTTTTTACAGATTTTTATAGCAATATAGAGTTTCATTTACATTTAAAATCTTAACTAAGTTAATGGTAAATAATAGTGCAATGCTGCAGGCTATCTGGCTTTTCCAAATTCTTACTATCTTATGATGACTATCCTGTATGTGAAAAAGAAATTGCATCTTCCTTGAGTTCTTGGTATTATGTATCAGGACATAGTAAAAATACTTTTAAGAACTTCTAAGGACCTGATGAGTTTTACTCTGTCTTGATACACAAAACTATAGAACTCAAAGAAGGTGTACTTTCTTTTTTACATGATTGTATGTAGATGGAGGAAAAAAGACCACAAATAGTGTGATAACATTTAAAAATTTAATAAACTATTTATAGCAATCTTTTTATGGAGTACACATAAATATTTTTGTCTGTGAAAATAGAAATAGGAATCGGAAATCATGAACAAACAGAGAAAAAAGAAATGTACTGTATGTACCAGAAACTGTGATAACATTTTATAAATAATACCAATTAATTTTTTTAAAAAAACTATTTATTTCATCTTTATTCTCAGATAAATGAAATAAACTTTAATATTAAAAAAATATAAACTTTAATATTAAAAAAATATTATGATTGAATGCTAAGCAAATTAAGTTGGATTGAATACTTTAAAGTTGGATTGAGTACTTTAAGGTTCATCATTACAATTCTATCTATAGTAATCCCATGGCATCTTTTCTATGAAAATTATTTATTTCAACAAATGGGTTGCTTTACATCTGATTTAAATAATTCAGCAAACTGCTTCCTGTTTGGGGCAATTTTATTGTATGCATACAAATATGGGTGACATTCAGATGGCGGTTATTGATAATTGAAGTAAATTGTCAGTATCGGTTTACTTAGACTTTTCTAAGGGAAGACCATTTTTTCATCTAAAGACAGGTCACTTCCATTTTTCTCCCTAAGTCAACAACTCATTTCCTTTATAATTATGACCTGATGATAAAACTGCCTCAAACATCATTAAGTGATTTATATGTTCATTTAAGATAAATAGATGATGGATAGATGATAGATACATTGATTGATTGATTGGTTGATAGACAGACAGACAGACAGACAGACAGGGATGGATGGATGGATGGAGAGAGAGAGACAGACAGACAGACAGAGACAGACAGGCAGATAGACAGACTACAAATCTATGAGAAATTCAGAAATTGCTTGCCTAGAACAAATGTTTAAATAAGACATAGGCTTGAAATGTCACAACAGATTTTGCACTCAGGTTCAATTTTATACTATACAAATGATTGTTAGAAAATTGGACTTGGAATTAAAATGCAGTTCACATAAGTTTTATTGCTATGGTCAGATTAATATTTATACCACAGAGACTATACTACGTAATTAAAAATGCAATCAAGTTCCACATTTATGTCAAAATAAAATGTTTAGTATCTATAGTGTAATTAATTATCCTTTAGCAAATCTTTTGCTGAAAATTGAAAGGTAAGGATTTGCTGAAAAAAAGTTAGACAAGAGAATAAAAATTGTGAAGTGTATAATAAAGATTTGTATCAAATAAATGTTCCATCTGTCCTAAATTATAACTTTTTATTGTTTAGAATAGCATCCATTAAAGTGGAAATAAGTCAAATGCTTAAGTTATTCATACTGTTGTTGGCAATCAAGAACCACCTGCTTTAACTTCTAAATTCATGTTCGGAAAAACTGAAAACTTTATTTTTTTTAAAAAAACTTGCTCTGATTCTGGTGTGTTTCTGAAAATTTCATTAGAGCTGTCAATTTTGCATCTCAAGGAAGATAATAACAGTCTCCTTCATAAATACTTATTCCTTTATTTTTACCTTTCATCTATGCGTACTTGTTTTTAATATAGATTTCTAGCATTTTGGTTTGTTCTAGAACTTGGCTATTTTCTTTCAGTTGCATCTATTTTTGTTATATTTTCTATGAACTTCCCAAGTGATCGGCTTCCTGCTGTTTTTACTATATTGGTAATGGTTTAGTATTAACTGTACTAAACACTTGTGTACCATCCACTGGAAGTACAAAATACGGGGATAGTAGGTGCTTTATCCATTCAGCACTAATGCTTGATTTGGCCCATTAGTTTAGCATTTTGATGGCTTCTTTTCAGGCTGGCTGCAAGCACCAGTAAAAGTAAGGATAAAAGAAGTCTCCCGCTTTAATTCTAGACCTTTATTTTATAAACTGAACTGAATCAGTATTGTTCTTGTGTTTGTTTGCTAACTTAATATGAACTCTCCATTTTTAAAAAAAGGATATTTCAAGAATTTTTTTTTAAAAAAATATTTATATTTTATTGAAAAATAATTATTTCAAAGTATGTTCTAAATTTCACAATGTGACAGGAAATGAGCAGAAAAGATATATATGTATGTATATGTATATGTACATTTTTATACAGATATACACATATACATATATTCTGTTCATTTTCCTCCACATTGATGTGAAATTTGGAATATAATTTGAAACAATCACTTTTCAATAAAAAATAAAAAAGTGTACACACACCCCTTCCCTTTACATTTAAAGGGTATAGTGATTTATTCTGGGCACTGATACCTATACAATGAAGTAGTGTGATCTAATGACAGATGCACCGATGAGTGATAGAGAATAGAATAGAATAAAATAGAATAGAATAGAAAAGAATAGAATTAGAATAGTAAATAACAGAGTTCAAAGACCTTGGAGATCTTCTAGTCCAGCCCCCTAATCACTTCAGACAAATGGTTGTCCAATTTCTTCTGAAAATTTTCCAGTGTTGGAGCATTCATAACTTTTGGAAGCAAGCAATAATTGTTCCAACTGTCAGGAAATTTCTTTTTAGTTTTAAGTTGCTTCTGTCCTTGATTAGTTTCCATCCATTGCTTCTCAAGTGTCCTCAAGTGCTTTGTAGAATAGCTTGACCTCCTCTTCTTTGTGGCAGCCTCTGAGATATTGGAACACTGCTATCATGTTACCTCTAGTCCTTCTTTTCATGAAAAGAATACACAAAACATACCCAAAACTGGAGATGAGGAAGGGAGGTAGGGAGAGAGAGAGAGGGGGGGGGGAGAGAGGGAGAGAAAGTCTCAAGGATACAAATCAAAATTTATCAGTGGAATTAGCATCAGCAACATTCTACATGGATGACATCAAGCTCTATGCTAAGTGAGAACAAGAAGTGATGTGACTGACACAAATCAATACTGAAAACATTGGGATATAATTTGGGCTGCAGAGGTATCGCCAGATGGTAGTCAAGAGAGAGAAAGTTCTTAAGATAGATGAGATGCCAGCAGGCCACATACGGCAGACCACATACAGATCAGCAAATACCTTGGCATCTTTCAGTCACATTTGAACTACAATGATAACTTAAGTAAGATCACAACATCCAAATACCATCAAAGAGCAAGAAAGTCCTGAAGAGGAAACACAAGATCCATGTCATCAACACATATTCCCTGCCAGTCAGATATCGTGCTGGTATAGTGAGCTAGTCAAACAAGGACATAGAAGATTTTAATTTAATGTCTCCTTCAGAAAAGATAAGTGTATAAGACAGCCAAGTTTATGTGGTTATAATTTCTCTTCTATAAATGAGTTTCAGAATTTGGAAATTTATTTATCTGGGGTTTTTTACCCATCTCATCTAAGGAATAAGGTAGCTCGTAACAGTTAAAAATAACAATCCAGTAAAAAGGTTAAAAACCAATATGCAACCATATAAAATCAGGATGACTGATTAATGATACAATTTTCTCTTGAAAACTGAAAGATTTTCTTCTTTGCTTAGCTGAAAGATACAAATTGCAACACGTCAGTAAAACCTACAAATCTCCTCATTGCCTGAATCTTTCAGTTCATAAGAATTAGCCCTTCAATTGAACATGTTGTAAAAGAAAAGACTAAACATAGGTTGAATAAACAAATCAATGAAAAAGAAAACTAATTGTCATGATTAATTAGAAGATAGTAGGTCATTGAAATAATATCCATTATATGTAAAGTATTAACTTCCTCATGATGCTTCACTATAGTTATAAAGAGGATTTTGATATTGTTTTTTTGTATATATAATCCATTAAATGTACAGTATATTAATTGAATGACTTACTATCTTCTAATTTGACTTAATGAGAAGTATGTAGGAATCCATGATGGTTCAGTGATATGAACTATTCATCAGAAAAAATCACTTTATGTTATTGAATATTTAATTGATAATTAAAATGATCATTTTAATGGTCCAATTTGTGGTCTGATATACTGCACTAAAGAAATCAAATACAAATGACTTATTTATGGAAACATTAAAAAACAAGCTTTCTAAAAAATGAAAAGATAACTGCCATAGAAATAATCTTAACATAGCCTTAATGTAATTGGCCTAATTATACAAAAATGTAAGGAATTATATTTTGTCTTAAAGAAAGCAGCCAGAATAAATATGCTTACAGATGCCAAATAAGAGATTTTTCTTTTCTCTGATTCAAAGTAATATGATACTTAAACCACATTTTATCAGATATTTTTATCAGAATCTTAAAAGCAAATATTCAATTTTTGTCCTATTACATTTTAAATATGATAAAAATCACAGTTTCTTTACTATAGTCTCTTATTCTTCATAAAGCTTGCCTTCATAAAGCTTGCTAGTTCATTTGCTTGAATGCATACTCTATCTATCTATCTATCTATCTATCTATCTATCTATCTATCTATTTATCTATCTATCTATGAATCTATATTAAAATATCAGGCCTATATCAGCTTTGTGTTGAATATATTTAACATTAAATTATTTCTTCTATTCAGGTCATTTCAAAAACTAATGTGTATAGAGGTTAGTTCAGGGTTGACAGAAACATACCCAAAAACTAACTTGCATTTCTCATATCATACAAATAATTGCTTAAACAATCAGATTGCATATGGAGGATTTATCCAATTGAAAGTTTAATTCCAATCAAAACTTACCAACTCTAATTGTCATTATTCTTAACTTGCACAATGGCTGATCTGATATGGGTTTGTATGAATGTTTGGGTAGACATCTCACCATATTGTTTAGAAGAGGCACTTTTTGTCTAGCTGTTCTGATGAATCTGTCCAGTACATAGATATATTCTGAACAGGTTTTTTCTGTCTGGCATAGTTCATATCTTTTGTGACAAATGTAGTACAGTGCAGGCTCATTCTTAATCAGTGGTCTACCAGGATATCAAGAGCATTCTCTCAAGTTCTACTTCCTGGATCAGGTGCTTCTTATCTTGTACCTTTGCATCTGATTTATTTTTCCACTGAAGTTCTTTTAGTTGTCTAAAAGAATAACTAAAGGTGGGTTTAATAATATAACTTTTTTTTTACACCTTTCTTGTATCCTGTATACACCTCACAGTTTGGAAAAACCCTCGACCAAACAAAAGAAAAAGAAAAGATATAGCAAATACAAGTCACTATATCACTCTACCTGAAGACCTCATCAGATTGTGGCAAGATCTATTGTACATTAGATTTCTTTGGAGTGTGACACATCACTTTGTTATTACTTTTATCTCTGTTTTGCTTTCTTTTTCTAAATGTCAATTAATTTCATTTTTATCTTCACGTAACTTTGAGTGCCTGTATGTAGAGTTTGCTTATTCTTATCTTGTTTTAATAGGTAACCTCTGCCACCATTGGATCTGTTAGTAGTAGGCTAGGATTGGTTTTGTTCTCTTTTACCTTTGTTAAATATTTTACCTTGTTTGAGGTCTCTGCCCCTACTAAGCTACAACTTCACAATATCCCTATTTATATGAGATGGAAGCTGGGATGGAGATAGGAACTCTGGATTGCAGCCAGCTATTTTGCTGCTGTCAGATTCTTGCCTTGCTGTTATGGGATCTTTGTCACTTCAAGATTCCTGCTGCTATTATCTGCAATTGATTATACTTTTGCTTCAGCCTCAGGAACAGGGGTGGGATGCAAATATTTTTACTACTGGTCCTGTGGGCATGACTAGGTGGGAGTGGCTTGGTGGGACTGGCCATGTGACTGGGTGGCCATGGCTTCTTCTTCTTTTATTTTTGCAGCACCCCTGCGCTCCGTTTTTTGCCCTCCTGGGCTTAGGGAAACCTCCTGGGGTGGGCCTTTTTGCTCTCAGGAAGCTTCCTTGAGGCCCATGAAGGCCAAAAATGGAGTGCAGGGAAGGGCTGTGCAGCACACCCCCAGCGCTCCACTTTTTGACATCCTCGGCCTCAGGGAAGCCTCCTGGGGGGCATTTTTGCTCCCAGAAAATTCCCTAAGGCCCAGGAAACAAAAAACAAAGTGGGAGGACACAGCACCCCCTTGTGCCCTGAAGTGGATCCTGGCACAGCTGATCATCAGAACAGCTGATCATCAGGAGGAAAAAAGAAATACTGTAAGGAGTGACTGTACGGGACAGGGCAGGCAGGAGAAAATGCAGTTAGTGATGCTTGATAAGAATTGACTGACTGGATTGAGGAGGGATGGGGCAAGAGGAGAGGGATGGGGCAAGCCAGGGGCCTGATTTGCCGGTTCTCCGAACTCGGAAGAATCATAACAACCAGTTCTATAGAACCAGTCTGAACTGGTGGAATTCCACTCCTGCTCAGGAATGCTGGTAGCTTCCAAAATCTTGGAAGCTGCTACTGATCTTCATTAGTTGAAGCTACTAGATGAACATTTTCTTCTCATAACTCAGGGGTCCCCAAACTTGGCAACTTTAAGACTTGTGGGCTTCAACTCCCAGAATTCTCTAAACAGTAATGCTGGCTGAAGAATTCTGGGAGTTGAAGTCCACAAGTCTTAAAGTCGCCAAGTTTGGATACCTCTGCCATAACTGAAAGGTCCCCCTTATTGAACTATCAGTAGAATTTTCTGGGAGCAAATATGCCCCCCAGGAGGCTTCCCTGAGGCCCAGGATGTCAAAAAGTGGAGCGCTGGGGGGGGGGGGTGCTGCCCAGCCCTTCCCTGAACTCCATTTTTGGCCTTCCTGGTCCTCAAGGAAGCTTCCTGAGAGCAAAAAGGCCCACCCCAGGAGGTTTCCCTAAGCCCAGGAGGATAGTGTCAGAGACTAAGTGGTTTACTTGTTCACTTTATCTTTGCTTAAGACACTTTACTTGGTTCATTTTGCTTTTTTAAAAAAGTCATAAAGTTTACCTAAGACAGTTAATAAAGGTTATCTTTGCTTAACACACTTAATTCAGTTTACTTGGTTCATTTTGCTTATTTAATAAAGTCATAAAGTTAAGAAAGTTAACAAAGGTTATCTTTGCTTAAGACACTTTACTTGGTTCATATTGCTTATATAATAAAGTCATAAAGTTTACCTAAGAAAGTTAATAAAGGTTATCTTTGCTTAAGACACTTGGTTCATTTTTTTTACTTAATAAAGTGTTGGTGAAAACTTTGAAAAAAATGGTTAAACCTTTGCATTCTTGTGGGATAGATAAGGATAGTTGTGGGATAGATAAACCTCTAGTGAAAGCATAGTGGGACTGTATGGTCCACCATCCCAACTGCCACACATATGGACCTTTGGTATCAATTACAATTTATTCATTGATCAACACATTTTAAAATAAACAAAGTTCTTTATTAATGCTCTATTCATTGTAGGACCACTCAACATACATGGCACAATCTCATCAGTGTTATGTGATAGCCTCAAGGAAGCATCCATTAATCATCTATCATCCTATCTTGCCACTCCACTGCTCCAGCTGGGGAGTTGCACCAGTGCCTCAGGAGGTTGCGCTGCTTCTTCCCTTCACATGAAGCTCTGTTGGGGCCTTGTACATCCACAGTGTCTATCAGGTTACGTTCTTGCCTCCATTCACCAGGCTCCATGTCCCCATTCCCTTGTTGACGGTCCACAAGTGTGTTCCTCAACACTGGGTAGCGGGTGCACATGATATTGTGCAGGATGCAGCAAGCTTCCACGATGCTCCTCACAGTCTCTGGCTTATGCTGCATGGTGGTGAGAAGTATCTGGAATCTGTTGGCCAGCATGCCAAAGGTGTTCTCCACCACCTGTCTTGCCCTGGACAGCCTGTAGTTGAAGATCCTCTCTTCACGAGTGAGGTATCTTGAACTGTATGGCTTCATGAGGTAGGTTCTGAGGGAGAAGGCGTCATCACCAATGATGAAGTAGGGCATATCTTGTGTGTCACTGGGTAGGGGGTCTGGATTTGGAAAACCCATGATGAGGTTGCATTCCAGCATATCCTTGGGGTCACTTGCGTTGTATAATGCTGTGTAGACATTCCATGTACCTGTTGTTTCCTCCCTCTTTCCATTTTCAGCTGCAGTGGATGTGAGTTGAGGGGATGGCCAGAGGATGCCGAGAGGATATTGCGGACATTTAACAGATGATAACGGACATAGAACATTTGTTGCCCGTATATGTCTCGGATGTACATCGTATGCGGCGGAAAGTTCATCCATTCACAAATTTTGTGCAGATCAAAACTTTTTGCTCGGATGAAATTGCTGTGGACGGATGCTCGACCGATATGAAACACGTATGCAATCAGTACACAATGGATGCATAGCATTTTCCAATGGATGGCAAGCTTTTTTAAATGTTTTGCATCCTCTTTGCATCCGTAAGTGCAGTGAGACCAGGCCTTTAGTACCAGTGCCCAATATGCAAAGTAGATTGGGACTATCAAAGATTTCATGTTTGCATAGCATATTCTTGAGTACCATCTGCTGTTAAGCTATTAACTATATAAGTGTAATGTAGATATATATGATTTATTATAGTCAAAGAAAAGCAAGTGTAAAAACATGCATTTTATTTCAAAGGATACTATCAACAACCTGTTCAAGACTGAATTTATGAACTATTCTGATGAAATAGAATTGTCCATTAAAAATTACACATATCAGATTTGGGAAAAGATTTCAGTTTTCTATAAATATTCTTTTCATGCTTTGACCTTTATAAACTGAATTATCTATGAAAATGCAAAATTACATAAAAAAAGATTTTTAAGATCAAGTTTCTCCAACTTTCATGTGATAGTTCATGTGGAATGAACTAAGAACACTGCATGAAAGTTAAATGTTTTATAATATGAACACCCTTAGATACTTTAGCTAATCATAGAATATTGTGTTGAAAAATGAATCTAATCTTTACTAAATTATTCAATCCATAATTATTATTTTTTCATATGGCAAGTATGCTTGCAATTTTTAAAGGAACAAAGGAATTGCCCAAATCAATTGCTATTCCAAGACAGATGTGAGACAAAAATAGGCATATGAATAGTAATTTTTATTGTTACTTCAAGGTCACAATTAACCCAAGACATTATCCAAATACTACAAACTGGGCAAAAAAAGTAGTTGTAAATATTTTGAATTGTAGTATTAGTTATTTACAGCAGTGGTTAACAACCCTCAGTCAAATGTTTTTATGTTATATTTCTCCTTTTCATTGTATATAAAGTTCACATGAGATGAGTTCAATTAGTTGATTAGCATCAACTAATCAAAATATAGAGATGTGATTTTCTTCTAGTGTTCGAAGTACATGAAAAAAAAGGATGGGAAAGTAAGAAGAATCTATTTTCTGTTTGATTCTCAGTAACTTCACTAACATATCTATATCCTTTTCTTAGCAACAGCATAGAAGGGAATCATAATTACAATCCATTTCTTTTTTGCCTTTAATTATCTGTTTATTTATAGATTTAATGTTTCTTGGTCCTGACCTTCGCCACATTAGAGTTTTAAGACCAGTCAGGATATGTGCTGACTCCTAAGGGAAAAACAAGTATGCATCATTCAAATAAGTATACCACATTTTTGAAAATATTTTTTAAAGAAAATAATACCAAAATTTGTCAAATACCTGGAGATCCCAGCCCTACCACTTTGATAATTATAATGTGATAATGTTGCTTCATGGTTATACTGGGCATACTTCTATGAACAACCATATAGTACAGAGATAATGAATCTATCACTATTATCATCCCTACCCTAATTTACTTTTTGAAAATAGACTGCATCTTTTGGTAAATTCTTCTAAAATTACAAAACCTTTTCATATCTGATTGCCCAATTATTAATTAATTGCCCAATTATTAATTAAAAATTAAAAATTATTACCTCTAGCACTGAGCAGGATGGGCTGTACCATTCATTCACACACATACAGGACTATGGTTTACAGAGTTTTATTGATGTTCCCCAACAGTTCCCTTCACCCAACCTCAGGGCCATCCCAAATAAAACCAGCCAAAATTAGTCACAAGGCAATGGTCAATGGAAAGCTGCTCCAACTAGACAAAACTGGAAGTACATCCATGAGAGCTCACTTGGCAAGACAAGTTCAGACTCTCAAAAGCACAAAGTCAACCATGAAACATAAACAAGCACACAGCTATAAACCAAACATGTTGTTCCCAGTAATGTCTCACTCTGTCTGTTATGGTAATAAATTTGTAGTGCAGCCCATTGAATTGTTTGGGGCCTTCTCCCAAATAATCTGGCAGATCTCAATTGCTGATGTCTTTGCTCTGCCCTTTGTGCTCTTAGATTCACTATGGAAAGCAGCTCCTTCATCTCTTCTTCACTGACCTGAAAGTTGTCTCCACTCTGTGGTAATTAAGCAAATACCCCTATAATAATCTTAATTTTTATTACATTCTTCAACATTATGGGCAGATCAGAAATAGAATTTATATTGGGTTAGTCAGGTCCCTGTGTGCAGAAGTTCCATGGTAGTTTTTGTTTTCTCTACAACATATGCAAAAACTTCCCAAATACTGAAATGACAAAAAAGTATTCATCAAGTAGATGTGTTCAGTATATATTATTGACTGATTTAGTTGTAAGTTTGGTCAGTATTGAAAGGAACAAATATTGATTTCTGCCACTCTCTATAAACAGATATATCTGTCTAAATGAAATCAAGCTGTACATCAACAGTTTACTTTTAAGAGAAGAAACAAGTGTTATATAATAGAAAAATATTTAATATGTGAATGTGTATCATATTTTGAAATCATTTGTAGTAAATTATATAAATATATATCCATAACAGCATATTTTATTTTTATTCTGAAGAGAAATAATGCATTGAGCTGCAGTGGTTAGTGCAGTACAGCAGGCTACTTCTACTGATTGCTGGCTGTTTACAATTTGCCAGATCAAATCTCATTAGGCTTAAGGTTGACTCAGCCTTCCATCCTTCCAAGGTCAATAAAATGAGGACTCATATTGTTCGCAGCAATATGCTGACTCTACAAACTGTTTAGAAAAAGCACTCTGTAAAAGCACTGTGAAGTGTTATATGTCTAAGTGCTAGTGCTATTACTATTCTGCAGTGGATGATAGCCCAGTTCAGATTGAGACAAGGTTCATAATACCTAAAAAGAGAATTTTCACAAATAATTCAAAGAAAACAGAAATCAAACAATACTAATAACCATCCAGTAAGTCAGGATTAACAAGGTGGCTATGCCAACGTTTACTACATGCAATTATATCGACAGTTACTATCTTCACTATTTACTTTTAATAATGATATGTCAACTGTACTTACTTTTAAGTCTGTTTGGTGAGAGGTAGGACAGCACCTCTACACTACAGTATCAAAACATTATGGGATTTATTTTTTTTTTTAGATGAATCCACTTAAAAATAAAAGCTTTAAAATAAATTAGGCTCTTCCTAACTTTTTTTTTCTATGCTTCTTACAAAGCAAAAAGGTTTCCATTAGAATATTATTTATTCTGATTTGCGATTACTAACACATAATTAAATTTTTGCAAAATGATATATAATATATTACATAAATCTAATGTCTGTTCCTTAATAGGATAGGAAGCTAATTTAGTACGGAATACAATAAGGTCTCCCAAAAGCAGTAAATATCCAGCAACTATTGTTGGTTAATCAGATTAACAACTGAATAATTCAGTTATTCTATGATCCCTAGAATGAGGGTTTTTTTTTTATCCTGATCATCTCTGCATCTAGAAGTGGCTACCCAAGAGTGTCTCTTTGGCTTTATATTGTGAAAAAACATTTGTTTTAACTATTCTCTCTGCTGATGTTTTCCTTCAATAGTTTTCAAATTGTGAAAGTGAGGTTGATTTAAAGAACCAATGGGTTACAAATTGCTTAATTAACCAGCAGTTGCATTGTGATAAGACTCAATATGTTAGTTTCATATAAGAATAATTCTATTTGACAATCACTCTCTAGATGGATTATTTTTTCCTATGGAATTTCCAGGTCTTTTTTTCCTTTTAAGCATGAAGATGACAGAGAACAAAGAAAGTGTAATGGTGTTCAGCTGAATTTTGTTACAATATTTCAGGGGTCTTCAAACTTGACAGATTTAAAACTTCAACTCCCAGAATTTCTCCTCCAGTCATTTTAGCTCAGGAATTCTGGGAGTCTTAAACTTGCCAAGTTTGAAGACCCTTGCAATATTTGAAAGGTTGAGACATTTTCCCTGAGTGATGCAAAGTCGAAGACAGTTATGCAGTTGGCTATTTAGAAAAAAACCAAAATTAATAGAGATGTATTGCTATTTTTACTTACAATTAATATATCTCCCAAAGTTTTTTAAAATATTTTTTCTATTACATTTAACAAGATAATTCAAAGCAATTGAAGATAATAGCTTCCTGCATACTGAAGCTAAAGGCTGTGAATTTGCAGTTTATTGGAACTCTAGTTATATATTGTTTAAGACTTATGTTCATGAGAACTGGGATAATGCTATGGTTGTGCCTGATTTTTAGTTTGTGTCTTGCTCCCTTCTGTGGGAAGTATACCGCAAAAGGACAGCACCAGAAACCTCAGGAAACAGTGCCAAGAAAACTCAAGCCAGCCCTTCCCCCTTTATGAAAACCAAGAATCATCAGCTGAAAGAAACAATTCAGAGCAGCCTGCTAAAAAATAGTAACAAAAGCTGATCACAGAAATACTTAATTAGAGCCATTAAGATAAAGGAGATCAGGCTAAAAATAAATTCTCCAAGGTAAGCCGAAACTCCCTTTTTCCTGACAAGATTAATTCCTAAAATAGGAAAAATTATGCCTGTAATATTCATATTTGTAGCTAATAACACTTTCCCCCTCATCCTATTAGAAAATTGATGACATATTTTGGCTCACAAATATTAACTGAATATTGAATACCGCATAATGGACAACATAGAACTTCTCACTTTTTCCATTTTTACAATAGAGCTTTGTTAATTGGTACTTTGTGACCTCTAAAAGTTTTCAATACAATAATACTTACATAGAATGTCCTTCCTGCTGAAATATTTCACTGCACTGATCAGATATATAAATATTAGCTGGAGACAAGTAAAATCTTTTAGATCAAAAAATAATTATATAGCCCTAAATTCCCTTTTAAAAGGTAACACATGCATTTTAAGTGTATATATGCACATGTGTCTATATTGGGAGGTTACACACATATACAGGCATATATTCAGGGGGTGATTTACAAAGGTATACCTAATTGCAAAATATAGAGAGAAATTAATATATTGTCAAGATGTTTGACTGACACCTGTCAGACTCTCTCAATAATTGATTCTCCTGGGTGATTTGTGACAGTATTTAATATATTTCTAGAGTAGTTGTAAAATTAATTATTATTAATTAATAATTTAATAAGACAATTTTCTAAAAGTGAGCTTTGGAGGAAGGTGCTTGAATACTAAACTGATATCTAAGTAAAGGTAAAGGTTCTCCTCACACATATGTCCTTGTCATTTCCAGCTCTAGGGGATGGTGCTTATCTTGTTAAATGCTGTTACCTTCCCACCAAAGTGATCCCTATTTTTCTATTGCATTTCTACATGCTTTTTAACTGCTAGGTTGGCAAAATAACAATAATTCGGGACAAATAACAGGAGCTCACCCCATTATGTGGTGCCAGGGATTCAAACCGCCGAACTGCTGACCTTTTTGATCAACAAGCTCAGCATCTTAACCACTGAGCTACCATGTCCCTTAAACTGATATCTATTGTACATCAAAGTTTTGTCACCTGAAAACTGGAATAGGTGACTTGAGGCCCACATCCTTTTTTTTACTATAGCCCCCCCCCCTCCTCTGAACACAGAGAACAAGCAGAAAATTGATTAACAGGCTTCTGAATATAAAACACATGCAAATTACAATGCAAATTCTAAAACAGACTGATTATAAAAGACAACAAAAATAGCCCCTGGTTCTTTTGCATACCACCATTCTATTCACTCTTCATCACTCTCTATCTGATGGTCCTCCCTGTATATTTTGTGACCTTGGATTTCAAAAGATTTTTCTCTCTGATCACAAAGAACTTCACAGGAGTCAGACAATATAACACCATGCAAGTAGTATCAAAATGCTCTACACCCATCAACAATATTTTAATCTTGATATTATAATCATGATGTGTGGCATATGTGAAAAATATTACTTTTGTTAAAAAAAACAATTAAACAATAAAATAAAACCCTTGATATTTCAAAAAGTTATTTTTGTTCTTTCAGTGCTCTATAAAATTAAGTTTGCAGGTGTTTATGCGTGTTTCAAATGTTCTCTGGAAAAATAGCATGATTTAAAAAAAAAAAACACCTTGGAACTGATTGTGTAGAAGAAACAGCTTTCAGAGAAAGAGATTTGAATCTCAGAAACAAATGATGGCATTTATAATAGCTAACAGGAGCATTCCTGGATAGTTTAAAAAGTTCTATAACAGAAAAGAGTAGATTTATAAAGAATTCCTGTTAAGTGACATAGGAAGAACAGTCAGTCATATGAAATTATTCCCCATGCTTTTTAATGAAGTGCATTTCCTGACTACGTATCATTTAACTTCATACTGAAATCAACCAATGCTATTCAGATATTTATTAAAAAATAATTTAAAGCCTAATGTGTTTGTTTAAGGTAACTTTTAAGGTTGTTCTAGAGCATATCTGCTGTGCATTGATTTAATACCATATTCTATCATCTAATGGTGATAGGTGATTAGTGATTAATAAGGGTAACTAACATTATAGTACATTTCAAAAAAATGAAACGGAATCACATTTAGTCTTAATTAAAACTAGACTTGTTTAAAAATAATGGTCCTTAGTCATAATTAACCTAGTCATAATTAGCATTAATTTCATGGTTTTCACATGCTAAAAAGATAATGTTCAGAATGTTACAATACAGACATTAACAAGGCATGGAATTAGAAATGCCAGATATATGAGCTGAATTCTGCAGAAATGAACATACCAAAATATACTTTCAACATCTGATAAATAGTGAAAAAGATTATACAGCTTCAAAAATATATTTATACAATGATTAAGTATATTTACTATGTAGCCAAAAGTCTGAAAATTGAGATATAGTAGATCAGCTCATTTGGCTATTGAAATATTTCTATTACAACCAGAATGCAATATTAAAATTTTAATACATGTGTTTACAGTCAGGATCATATATTTTTGGACAATGATATCTTTTTTGGCATTTGGCCTCTGTGCAGCACCACACTGAATTTGAAATGAAATACTCAAGTTGCAGGTGAAATGAAGACTTTCAGCTTTAACTCAATAGGTTAAACAAAAGTATGGCATTAACCATTAAGGAATTACAGACATTTTAAATATCCACCTCCATTTTTGTTGACTCATAAATAATGGGACAAATGAACATAATTGCAAATATAAAGATACTTCGGATCATAAGCTCTATCTTTCTTTCTCCCTACCTCTCTTCCAGTCATTCTGATAGTGTTAATCTTGGTTCCATCAATCCAAAGAATCTTATCCCAGAAACTGGGGGGGCTTTGTTAAATGACTACACCTGGCCTGTCTATTCTTGAGCATTACCAGTGATTTGCACCTTGTTGTAAAGTCTCTGTATTTACATTCATGAAGCAACCTCTTGACAGGAGACTTTGACAATGTCATGCCTACCTCATAAAGAGTGTTTTTAGCTTGGCTAGATGTGAATGGATTTTCTTCACCAATGTAGTCATCAACTATAATTGCCTTTTCTGGTCTTCCTGACCTTTTGTGTTGCTGAGCCTGCCAGTTAATTCCTTTTTCAGAATGTCCCAAACTGTCATTTGGGCCACTTTCAATGTTTTAATATCTCTTAGATGGATTTGTTTTGTTTTTCAGCCTAAGGATTTTGCATAGTCAGTTGTTTGGAATTCATGTTGAGTGTTCCAATGTATAGGTACCAAATGCAAATGTGAAACTCAGAGCCAGCTCCAGACCTTTATCTGCTTGATTTTCATGGACTAATGAGGGAACAGGGCATACCTGACCATGAAACTGCTTGTCAGCCATTTGCCCCATCATTTATGAGACACCAAAATAGGGGTAAGTGTATTGAAGTGGCTGTAATTTCTCAGTTGTTATTATCTTAAAATTAAATTAAATCTCTTAAAATCAAATTTCTTAAATTAAAGCTGAAAGTCTTCACTTCATTCACATCTTGTGTGTTTCATTTCAAATTCAATTGATGGCATACAGGGACAAAATGCCACAAAATGCATCTTTGACCCAATATATATGAACCTGATTGTATGTATCTTTGTGTCTTTAAGTCAGTATTTGATTATTGGTGATTGCTTGGACTATTCCCTGTTATTTTCTTGGCACATTTTTTCCCTTAAAATGATTTGCTAGTGCCTCCTTTTTTGGACTAGGAGAAATTGACTGGCCCAAGACCACCCATCTAGTTTAGTGTCTAAGAAGGAACTAGAACATGGTGTAACATCTTGTAGCCTGATGCTTTAATCACTATACAACAAAACTGACTCATAAATCAAATATGGAACAACTAATATTTCAAACTTGCAAAAACAAGATTATATGCTGTCAATTTAGCTGTTTCACTTATAGGCAGAAAATATGAAATATTGGTTTGTAAGAAATAAAAAAAATCAATTAAAATTGCCAAGTGAAAATGCAAAACGTTTGATATCTTGATGATATCATTTTGATGTTTGGATTCCCAGTATGAAAAAAGCCACAAACAAACAATGCCTAAATAATGGAAATGGGTGGAGAGTTATTGAAATCGTAATAGACTTTATATTTTCAGACTCAAAAAACAAAAGAAAAGAAAGCCAGGGTAGTATTGAAATAAAGGGATACTTGCTATTTGGGAAAATGCATAATTTTAATGCAGAGCCATTATACTGTCAACAAAGGTATATATAGTTGAGAATATGGTTTTCAAATTCTAACATATGCTATTAGATGGATCATTTTATGGCAGTTGAATGAAGAAACATTTATATTTTTACATTGTAGTGCTATGGAAAATTGTTGAGAATACCTTGGACTGGAAATAAATAAAATCATTCAATACTATATGTAATAAAAGCAGTCAATAATAAAGGGAAAACTTAAATATTTTGAACACAATATGAAAGCAAGAATCATCAGAGTTGATGCAGATGACAAAAGCTTCCAAGAACTCAAAGAAACAGTTTCTAGAAGATATCACAAGTGAATCTGTTTCCATTTGGTCAGAAACTCAGAAAGTTATTGAATGACTGTACAATAAAAACTGCAGCAGTTGAAAGAATAATAAAATCATAAAACTGAATGAAATTTCAAAGGCATTAAAGTTCCTGATAATAAATGTAAACTGTGATATTATTTGCTTTATAAGGAATGCTATTTTTTGTAAAGGATCTTGATATGGGGTAGGATTCTAAGATAAATTTCAGACTAAAGAAATACACTTTTCTGAATTTGTTTACACAATGGACATATTTAGGAACTATTTATTTATTTAAAACTATAAGGAAAATACCTATTGATTTTAGTTTCATAATTTAGTTTCATATATTTATCTATAAACCCATTTCTGCATTTATATGTATATAGACAGAGAAATTTATGCATAAAATGTGGACAATGAAAGCTTGAAAGCTATATCATGCACCATTTCTCTTCAAAGTAGGAAATTGTTCACACAATAAATAAGGAAATCAGGTATTTCTATCAAACTTGTGAGATTGACCAGTCAGAAAACACAAACAAATAAACTAATTCTAATTTATTGTAAGGTTGCATTAATCAAATCTTGCAAAAGTATACCTCTCCTCTGTCTGCTTTATAGCCCAAGAAATTGTTGTGGTTCGCTGGCAGCAGGTCCAGATGGCTGAGGTCTCTGTGAGGACTTGGACCAGGGTCCTGCATGTAATGCAGAGATGGGGCCAGGTCTATCGGAGAGTGGGGTGATATCTTTGGAGATTGTGGAGTCTGGCAGCAGTGATGAAGAGGACCTCAGGGAGCCTGTGCTCAGTGCACGTGCGCACAGGCGTGCTCGAAGGAAAGAACAGCTGAAGCAGCATGGGCAACTCAGGAGTAAAACTGCAAGATGATGGCCCCTCCCACAAGGGATAAAAACCAGACTTCATGGTTGCTTCTTTGCAGGAAGCAAAGAAGTTTTCTCTGAGTAGAGTCCTCGTTGAAACCCTGCTTACTCTGGTTTGTTTTTTGAAACTTCTGGCTTTGGATATTTATCTGCAATTAGTCTTTTGTTCTTGGCAGCCTTTTGCAATCTTAAAAGGGCTTGCTCTTATCTGGGACAAATAGTTTTGAATGACTCTTGGCTGTGAATGCACAGAATTCACAGCACCACATTAAAAAGGTTTGCTTTTATACATACTTGTGTTTGTTTGATTTGAAGACGGCTTGGATCAGAACAGAAACTAGGGAGGATCTCTGCTCTGTACACATTCTTGTTGTGGTCAACTCTGAAATGAACCTGGCCAAAGCCATCTTTTGCTGCTTCATAGTTGCCATGAACCCAGAGATGGGGAAGGGGAGGAGGAAGTAGATAGATCGGTTAATCACCAAAACAAAAATTATTCCTGTAGGAACCAAGGTCATCTTAATAGGTGACTGTGAAAGGAAGAGAGGAGTGACTGTTAGGAATATAAGTCACCTAACAGGTATTTGGGTTAGAAATATATAAACCAGTATAAACATTTTAAAACTGTATCTTTAAGAAAATGCAGAACTGTAATTAGGTGTGGTTTCTCAAACGGCCATAAGATGGAGCCAGAAAGCTGGCTTGTTTAGCCTTAGTCTCAGAAGAGAGTAAGTCTCTGTTTCCTTCTGTTGGAAAGTATTGTCGTTCCTCCATTTCTTCTAATTGACTGATATTACTGAATTTGATGTAAGTCTGATACTGAACTGTTTTTTACACTGGAATTTGTTATTTGGATTATCCCTGGATTGAAAAACTGACTGATTTACCTGTGAATGACTTTGGATTGCCTATTTTGGACTTTGCTTTAACTGTTTCTGGAAGTAAAAACCTACATTTACTGTACAGTGTATCTGTGTAATGTGTGTGTATTATTCACACATTCCTCTCAAATACGTCTCCCTGTATGCGCTCATTCTTCAAATGGGACATTACCTCAACAGTGACCAAGCAGCCTGCCAATTATTTCAGTCTACTTGTGTCAAAGTTCTGCTTTCAAAGGGTGCATTATTCAGAATGCTGATAGCTGCAGCTCTTTATCTGACTATTTCCTTTGCTGACTCTCTTTGTCTGTCTACCAAGGTCATCTCCATATATTATTACAATGTTTAAGGTAATAGAAAACTTGTTATTTATTATCTTAACTTATAGAATTCATTCTGTGTTTTCAATGAAATGTGAATTCTGTATATTGTCCCACATATGAGAGAAAGTCTTTAAGATACAGATGATACGATGCCATCATCCTCTGGCATTACTTATTCTTTGATATGGCCTCCTAGGGACGATCAAGTTAGCCTTTTCTCTTCTGGTCTACAAAAAAAAAAAAAAAATGAAAACAATGTTATCCTTATGGCAAGGATCTTTGTTTCTTAGTTCCTATTTGTTCTGTTAGTATTTCTTAGATGTTTTCTGGTGTTACTCTTCATATATTTGATCTATATCTATCTATCCAAACTAATGGTATAGTTTTATCTAAAATTTTATGATATTTTCTTATTTGACAATGTGTAATGTACAATAAAAATAACAGAAGAAAATTACATAAACAAATAATGAAATTTCATCTCATATATGAGCTCAAAATCTAAGAGCTGATTTGCAAAAGGATCACCAGTTTTAATAGTGTCATCAAGCATACATGAAATGGAAAACTATAATATCTCGTGTCTGAAAAAAGCTTTTCATTCTAATGTATTTTATTAATTATCACTTTGATTTCATTGTAGTCTGGTGGCATATTTATTTAATATAAGAAGCAATAATCTCTGGTCCACGTGACTGATCCAAATTCAATCATGCATCATTATCCTGGGACACAAATATTTATCTTCATTCATTAATATATTTTTGAAAGATGTACATTGAGTTTAATATAGAAAAGGAAAATATAGGCATGAATTATGAAGGTAGCAACCTTTCAAGTATCTGGTAATAAATCTCACAGAATCCTACTCTGTTTGACATAAAAATGCATAGTATTTAAGCTTATACACTTATAAATCAGTTTTTTCATTATATAATTCTTTGTGAAAATAGGAATTCTGAATTTTAGAAATACATCTATGGAAATATGTAAAAATAGTATTTGCTATTATTTTAAAGCTGTCCCATTTTCAGCTCTGTCCTTGAACAGTGCTTTGAACTTTGGATTCACCATGACTCTCATCTTTTCTTTTCTTTTTAATTTTTTTATTAGTTTTCAATAAACAAACATACACAAACAAAACACAAAACATCAAAACATAAAACTTCTTTTTTGAAAGCGGCTTAGTCCCGGGTTACATCTTTTTATACAGACATAAATTCAAAATTCATGCTCACTTTTTATCCAATTTCATATCTTATTTACCATTCTACATTTTCTACATAGCTTCTCCTCTCTTTTCACTCTCTTAATTCTATTTTATTTATTTCATCTCAATTTAAATCATTACGCATATTTCTTTTGTCTGTTCTATTTCAATTTTCTATTATTTTTTCTCATTAGACTCTCATCTTTTCTGTTGAGTTTCTTGATGGTTAGTTTCTTGTCTTAACCTGTGCCTATGTAAGAGACTCTTTGCTTTTAAACATTCTGATTCAGTTTGCATATCCCTGGACTATGGCAGGCATCCTGCTATCTTGATAGCTGGAGCTAATAGTCACAGATTTTCCCATTGTTAATAATATGTGAAAACCCTAAAATGAGATATTTCCACCAAGTTGTCTGAATCAATTAATGATAGGAAACATTTCCAGTACATGAGCTGCCAGAATGGCCATAGTGTTTTATGGAGTGGCACTAAGTGACATGGGGGAAAAAAGAAAAGAAAAGGGATAAAGCCATTGCAATGAACCCATTGCCATTGAAAACAATAGCAATGTATGTTTCTAAAAAGTTTGGCAAGTAAGACACAGGATGTTTCCAAAAGTTTGGGTTGAATATTTATTAGCATGCACAAAAGACACTTCTGCTGTTGAGAATTAAGGAAGAATCTTCCAAGATTATTTAGATTGTGCTTTGATAGACCTACTATATCCTTTCTGCAAAATTTTGCAGAACCATTAGATGGTAACTGAGAAAACATACTTTTTGAAAGAATCTACTTTTTTTCTAGTCCACATATTATTGATCTAGCAATAAAATAGCTTAAAAAAACCAGTTTCACTTTAAGTCAGATAACAGGTTCTTCAAGCCAAACTCAAAACAGTTTTTTTTGTTATTGTTTTATCCTCAACTATGATAGTTAAATATATTAGTCAAAATTCTCTAAGGACAGATGATGCTAAGGTTATCTGGTTAACTATGAGTGAATTTAAAATGTTGTCATCCAAATACAACACTAAATTTACTATACCATACAGAGATTTGAGTGCTTTTATTGCCAACCATCTTTCTGAAGGTGATTGTTATTTACCTTTATATTGTACAGTCTGACAAATTGAAGCATGTTAAAACCTGAGTGTAATAAATTTCAACCAGAAATCAAGGGCAAATAAGACAAATATATTACCATGTACTAGGAATCTTAACTCTATACATTGCCATAATCTTACACAGAGCATCAACCTGTATGGAACAGAAATCCAAAAATTCAAGAAATACTTTGTAAGAGTCCTTTAAAAAACAAGTAAGATTTATGGTCCTTTTGATCTTCTGCAAGAGATGATGAAAAGCTTTATGCTCCTAGATTGAAGCACTTCCATTTCAACTACCTGCTGCTTTGTATTGTTATAATGAAAAGCTAGATCTCTGCTCAATGCATTCAAATGTTACAACTATGTAAAATAATAGTTTTATCTCTGCTATTTCTTTAAATAACTTACTTCTTTCCTACAAAAAAACAATATCAGAAAATGTAGTTATTAGAAAAATATACCTGAATGTTAGAGCTCTGGTCAGATGACTCTTTGCAATCTGAGAAAAATAAAAGCAACAATTATATTCACAAGCGAGAACAGTTTTGTTTGGGTTTTTTAGACATACAATGCTGAACAAAAATGTAATGTTTTGTTTTAAATGTAATATAATGGATGAGCATCAGAGGTGGTATTCAGCAGCTTCTGACCAGTTCTGGAGAACCGGTAGCAGAAATTTTGAATAGTTCGGAGAACCGGCAAAGCCCACTTCTGACTGGAGATTTTACAGTATCCTTCCTTTGCCATGCACACCAAGCCATGCCCACAGTACCAGTAGTAAAAAAAATTGAATCCCACCATTGATGAGCATATACCAGAATTTTTACAGATTTAAAATTATATATTAAGTTTGTGGATAGAGAAATGGAGTAAATCATTTCTTTTAATTCTTCCAGAGAAACGCTATTATCTCTAACAATTCTCAAGAAGCAAAAAAATCTTTTTAACAGTGTGTGTAGCATTACTGCTGAAAAGTACAATGGAAAGTGTTCTCTCAAGTTGGCTTCTCTAGTAAAGTAATTGAAATATTAGATTGATAGACATCACATACTAAGTAGAGACCCTTCCTAATTCCTATGGCTATAAAGGAGTTGGTGGGAAAATAATTTTTTTAGGCTTATATTTACAGAAAAAAAAAATAGAATTACTCATCATGTTGTATTACCTGTCTAGTTTACCCTGGAAAGCTGACAGATACCTCTGCTCTGCTTTAATATTTCTTTATTTTTATTTACTGTTGTCTGTCAACTGAATTTAATTAAAATTAACAGTAACTCTTTGTGAGATGGGCAGCTATATAAATTTGATAAATAAAATAAAATAAACATTATTTTATAATAATTTTGGGTTTATTATTAAGATAAAAGCATTGATCATAACAGACATTTTAAAGTGAAATGTACACAAAACAACAAGGAATTCATGATTACTATGAATAATTCCTTCCTTCTTTCCTTCCTTCCTTCCTTCCTTCCTTCCTTCCTTCCTTCCTTCCTTCCTTCCTTCCTTCCTTCCTTCCTTCCT
>BLBF01000026.1:4866193-4957406 GCA_015471245.1 Laticauda colubrina | reverse complement strand
CCTTCCTTCCTTCCTTCCTTCCTTCCTTCCTTCCTTCCTTCCTTCCTGATCTTGTGAAATCAACTGTATGCATTATCTTCTATGGAACTGTATGCTCTGAGGACAACTTGGAAATTGGGCAAATTATAACTTTGGATTTATGTTTCATAGGTTATTAGTGGCTTATGAGAGAATGTTCCTTTTCTTGAAAATGTACATATTGTAGGGCACAGTTTTGTTTATTGAATTATGCACCAAACAATGCTTTAAATTAAACATCTTGTTTAATATTTTCATGATGATTTCAACATAGTTCAGAAAAGTTGTTCATAGCTAATTAAAATAAGAACAAATGACATTTTTCACAGGAGTACAGTATTCACCATATGCTTAACAAATTACTTTGAGATGAATGAATGTAATTTAATAAAAATAGTGCATGAACATAGAGGTTATATGTGCTAACAATTTGTAATATTTTGATACTGTATGTTGAACTAGTAATAAGTAATAATGTATTATCACTGGTCATATGAGCAAAGGTAAAGTTGTAAAAATAAAATGTATTGAACCAATTAGCAAGGTATTATCAAGACTAATCTACTTTGATCAATATACTGATTAATGTGCTGTAATTAGTATGAAAGAATCAATTACCATCAAATATTTTGATCAATGAACCAGTAATAATGTTAGATGCAGAATTTAATCAGATTGATTTATTTATGGTACTAAATGCCAGAATGAGACATTAGAAAAATCCTGGGTTTTATTTCTTTCTTTAGTTCTTTTGAGGATTAGTTTAGTTTTTTTTAAACTTCTTTGGTTCTCACGGTGTGAAGACTTTCTCAGATCTCCTCTTCATCCCTTTTAAAGTTTCAAAATATTAATTTCATGACACAAGTTGAGAAAACAACCAGATTGAGTTAGCACTTAAGAAAGATAATTCCATGCTGTTGCCAAATTTTTTAAGTAGCTTCATTTAATTCTGAAAAATATAGATGCCCCAATCTGTCCCAAGCAAACCTTACTCACAGAGCACAGGTCCTTATATCTCTACCTGTATGTTAAGTAGTCTTTATCAGTCTACCCCTGTACACCTGGGGTAGACTGATAAACACTCTGGTACTTTCCATACACTTCCATGCTAAAATTATGCATGCAGGCAATTTAAGTCACATTGATAGAATGTTGTTCAAATTTAGTTCATTTTCCTGTGCAGACATACCTTTCTGTCTAGTCTATGAATTATTTTTCCATCCCTCAGTTTGGCTGCAAAGGCAACTAGAGTACCATCTCCTGCAACCACTTATTTTTTTATGTTAGTGAACAAATAAAAATTCTGAGTAGTTTGTTTTTATTTAACATACATTAGAACCTTTACAAGAAATAACTTTGTTGCAAGAAATCATCTCTTGTGTCCTTCTATGGTGTCTTTACACCATAGAACAACATAAGTTATGTTGTTATTT
Source organism: Laticauda colubrina (assembly GCA_015471245.1). NCBI lineage: Eukaryota > Metazoa > Chordata > Lepidosauria > Squamata > Elapidae > Laticauda > Laticauda colubrina. Next base: position 4,955,955 of record BLBF01000026.1, on the reverse strand, counting down.
ATTTCTTTAATGTTTTTGAACTACATATCACCTAATTGCTGTATGAGTCTAGGCAGCATACAATCTAGAACAAGTAGAAATGCAATGCAAATAAGAACAGGATTTTAAAAAGAAGCAAAAAAAGAAAAACAGGATGACAAATCTGGTTGACAACTCTGGAGCATTAAAATACAACTGCAAGAGTTTTAAGGAAGAAATGGCAGACTGAAGACAGTTCTGCCAAAAAGCAGAGTCTATAACTGTGTTGGAATGGAGAACCAGAGTGTAGGCTGACTCTTCAATAATTTATCTCCAGTCAAGGAGAAGACTTGACATTACCCATAACTGCTACAGATAGCAATGGCACTTAGACTTCTATACTGCTTCACATGGCTTTACAGCCCTTTCTAAGAAGTTTACAGAGTCAGCACATTGCTCCCCAACAATCTGAATTCTAATTTTTCCAACTTCAGAAGGAAGGAAGGCTGAATCAATCTTGAGCCAGTGAGAATTAAACTGCCAAACCTCTGACAGCGGTCAATCAGCAGAAGTAGCCTGCAGTACTGCATTCTTAACTGTGCCACCATTGCTCTACTTGTCGCAAGAAGAATGCAAGAAGATCTCCAACTAGTTTAAAACTCTGGGAATAGACATCTCATTCAAACTGCAATTAATGCCTTTGAAAGGACATTAAATTTGCATATTTCTTCTTCTCAACCCTTTTGGAAATTGCTTGTGGACTTCTTTTCAGGATTTGTTGAACTTTGAATCAACAATTTTGATAGCACTAAGTTTCTTTTGCCCTTAGAAAAATAATGTTTAATTACAAGTTTATTTAAAAATAAATAAATGAAAGAACCAGCAAAATGGTGGTTAAATCTTTAGTTTTAAAGAGGTGTAAGTTGACTAAGAATCTAGATCCACTTCCAAGTACTGAAATAGGACTTTGACAGATTTACTTTGCTAGCCTTAGTTTGCAATGAAAAATTTGATATGTTATAATATTCAATGTAAATGTAAAAACATGTAAATGATGAATAGGAAGGGAGAGAGCATTGAACTCTGTGGTGCCACATAAAGGAGCACTGTAGAGAATAATCCCTTCTTCTTTCAACCAACATAATCTGGTATGTTTTATGTATATTATGTTAGCTAAGTTACATTAGTTAAATTAAATTAGTTAAGTTTGTTTTATGTTTTTTTGAGATTTGCTGTGCTATGCTGTGTTATACTTGTTTTTCTAAATGATCATGTAGCCAACTTATTGACCTAATAAGCATTAGTACCATTGCTCATGATTCTGCTCCCTAAACACTATATTCAATCTGAGGGACAATATGAAAGTTTTATTGGATGGTGGAGTCCACAATTATCTGTGAACCTTTAGCCACCTCATAGTTGGAAGTTGTCTTAAAAAGTAGCTTAGAAGAAATAATAACTGAAGAACATTTGCATTATGTGTTTCTCACTCAGTACATCACAGAATCCACTGATTAAATATTTATAAACTTCATGAAATCAATAACACTATGAAGTATGTGTTATTGATTTCTACTGATTTCTATTGAACACTATGTACCAAATTGAGTACAGTAATTGGTGATATCTTTATTTAATAGTTTGCACTGTTTGTGGTTGTATTACCAGGCACAAATTGTGATCTGTTGGAAGCACAAATATTTCCAGGAGTCTCCTCATGGGAAAGAACACCCTGAAAAGGTGAGAGGGAACATTCAAATTAGGCAGTGGGAAGATCTTTACCTTCCTATCTCTCTATGAGAGACCTGTTGGATAGAAAAGAGAATCTAGCAGAAACAGGCTTTTGTGGTAATTGTCACTATGTGTCTCCCTTAAATGGAATAAAATTAAATGGAATTTAATTTTTAGAATCAAATTACAGCCCATGTCACACAGCACCAACAGATGGAAAGAGGATGTAAAAGAGAGAGAAACACTTGCCATCCGTTGGTTAATGCGATGCATCCGTTCTGTACTCACTGCGTCCGTTTTTCAAACTCTCTATCCGTCCAGCATCCATCTACTGACATTTCATCCGATCAAAAAGTATAAGGGTGAATTGGTTTTCATATGCGCAAATACACTCAAGATATCTTGAAGATTTTAAAACGGAAGGATTCTATGATAAACAGACTGATTTAGATAAGATATTGATGGGTACTGATGAGAAAGTGATTAAAAAGTTATATGGTTATTTATTGGGAATTAAGCTAGAGGAAGAACAAGTTAAAGAAACTATGATTGCATGGGGGAAGAATTTTGGATATGGAATTGATTTAGAACAATGGCAAAAATTGTGGTCTCAAAATTATAAAATGACAATGTCAATAGCATATAAAGAAAACTTGTATAAGATGTTTTACAGGTGGCACCTTCCCCCCGACAAGAATAGCAAGAATGTTCAAGAATAAATCTGAAAAATGTTGGAAATGTCATCAGATACCTGGCTCATACTATCATATGTGGTGGACTTGTGAGAATGCTAGAAAATATTGGACTAAAATTCACATGTGGTTGGAAAAAATGACAAAGAAACACATAGACTTGAAGCCAGAGATCTTTTTATTGGGAATTTTACCTGATATATATAATAAAGACTTGAAATATTTGATTGTAAATGTATTAACGGCGGCTAGGATTGTATTTGCTAAAAACTGGAAGAATGAGAAAATACCATTGCAGGAAGAAATTATTAAGAAAATATTGGAATGTGCTGAGATGAGTAGATTGACATTTGAAATTAGAGAACAAGAAGATAAACAATTTTATGCAATTTGGGGTTTTTTTTTATCAATGGTTAGATGATAAAATACAATAATAGAGCATTAATATTATATATAGGAAGAGTTTTTAGGATTGATTTGTTATGATTATACGACAAATTATAGAATAAACTGTTTGAAGTATTGTTATCTCGCAAAGCATGAATGATTAAAAGTATAGTCAGAAAAAGATATTTTTTTTTTTTTTTTTTTTTAGTAATATTAGAATATGGATTGACAATATGAGTGGTTATGCAATATAATTGTAATTGACACTATAAAATGAATGCACAAAACTGATGAACCAACCGATACACCGGAAGTATATATGAGAGTAGATGTTTTTAATGTTTTGTATGTTTGTTTGTTTGTAGAAAATTAATAAAAACTTTAAAAAAAAAAAAAAAAGTTTTGAGCTGCACAAAACTTTTTGATCAGATAAAGTATCCAATGCGTCCATTATACATCTGCTACGCATATGGGGAACATCCGTTATATGTCCGTCAACATCTGTTACGTGTCCGCTATATCCGCTAGGCATCCGCTGCACATCCGCGCAACTCACATCCGCTCAAGCGGAAAATGGACACAGGGAGGAAGCAAAACGGACGCGAAATGGACACTCAGTGTTAGTAGCGTGGACGTAGAAAGGATGAAAGTGGATACAGCTCGCACAGAAAGCATAAAAATGGAAAAAAATGTTCGTATAGGGGACGTATCTCGGATTTTTAGGATGTCTGTGGGATGTGTAGAGGATGCAAAAGGACACCTAGCGGAAAACCTATATTTCCTATCAAAAGGGGGAGAAATCACCTGGATATCACTTTCAGTCCAGCAGCCCTGCTGTGCAGACCTCTTCAGCCTTGCTCTTGCTCTTGCTCTTCCACAGCATCCAGTCATCTCCACCATGGATCGTCGCACAGTCCTTTTGGTAGCCACCATCATTCTACAACAGTGCAAAGCCCTCTATAGGCTCTTTCACCTGTTCTACAGGAAGAAAAGGAGGCGTCCAAGAAGTGTCTGGGTCCGAAGATGGATCGTGAGAAGAGCCGAGTACGGACTGTACAACAAGCTGATGGTGGAGCTGAGGAACGAAGACCCTCGTGCATTCCAGAACTTCATGAGAATGCCTCCAGCCATGTTTGATGAAGTTGTGGAGTGGCTGAGACCCAGGTTGACCAAGGCAAACACCAACTTCTGGCCCAGCCTGGACCCTGGGCTGAAGGTGACTCTGCGCCACCTGGCCTCAGGGACCATGTACAGGAGCATGAAGTACGCCTGGATGGTGCCACACAACACCATCAGCATTGTGGTCAGAGAAGTGGTGCAGGCCATGATCAAAGAATACCTGGAGGAGCTCCTCCAGTGCGCCTCCACTGAAGAAGGATGGAAGAAAGTTGCAGAGCAGTGATATCAGAAATGGAACTTCCCCCACACCATTGGAGCCATAGATGGGAAGCACGTGGCCTGCAAAGCTCCAGTCAACTCAGGGTCCACTTATCACAACTACAAGGGCTTCTTCAGCATCATCCACTTCGCCATGGTCGATGCTGACTGCAAGTTCAGGTACATCGATGCTTTAGGCAACGGGTCATCTTCAGATGCCCAGGTATACAATGCCAGTCACCTCAAGGAGGGACTGGAATGCAATCTCATCATGGGTTTCCCAGATCCAGACCCCCTGCCCAATGACACACAAGATGTGCCCTACTTCATCATGGGGGATAATGCCTTCTCCCTAGAACCTACCTCATGAAGCCCTACACTTCCAGATGCCTCACCCGTGAAGAGAGGATCTTCAACTACAGGCTGTCCAGGGCAAGGCGGATGGTGGAGAACTCCTTTGGCATCCTGGCCAACAGGTTCCAGGTACTTCTCACCACCATGCAGCATCGCCCAGAGACCGTGAGGAGCATCGTGGAAGCTTGCTGCATCCTGCACAATCTCATGCGCACCCGCTATCCAGTGTTGCAGAACAGGCTCGTGGACCACCAACAAGGCAATGGGGACATGGAGCCTGGTGAATGGAGGCAAGGACGAAACTTGATAGACACTGTGGATGTGCAAGGCCCCAACAGAGCTTCATGTGAAGGGAAGAAGCAGCGCAACCTCCTGAAACACTGGTGCAACTCCCCAGCTAGAGCAGTGAAGTGGCAAGACAGGTAGATGCTTAATGGATGCTTCCTTCAGCCTGTCTAATCACACTGATGAGATTGTGCCATGTATGTTGAGTGGCCCGACAATGAACAGGGAATTTAATAAAGAGTTGTGTTTATGTTGAAATGTGTGGATCAATAATTACATTGTTATTGATAATAAAGGGCCATAGGTATGGCAGCTGGGAGGGTGGACCATACAGTCCCACTATGCTTGCACTGGAGGTTTATTTATCCCACAGCTATTACCCATCCCACAGCTATTACCCATCCCAAAGGTATCCCTGCCCATCCCACTGCTATCCTTACCCATCCCACAGCTATTTCCCATCCCACAGGTATCCCTGCCCATCCCACAAGCATGCAAAGGCTTAAACCATTTCGAAAAGTTTCCACCAAGACTTTATTTACTAAAAGAACTGAAGCAATTGTGTGAAGCAAAGATAAACTTTATTAATAACAAACTGTAAAAGCAAAATGACCCAAGTAAAGTGTCCCAAGCAAAGATAAAGTCAACAGGTAGCAACCCAGTCTCTGGCACTCTTCTCAGTCACTCTGAGGCGTGCCCATAATCTCAGGGGTGAAGGGTCCAGGTGCTGTGGAGGTGGCTTCTGTTGGAGTGCTGGTCTGAGGCACCATTGGGATCCCTGGCCCCGAGAGGACAACAGGGGGTGGTGTGTGCATGAAGCTCTCAGAGAGCTGACTCAGTCCTGTGATGTTGAGAGCCCCTTCCTCCATGACATGGGATGTCAGTCCCAAGACCGATGACAGATGTTCTGAGGCCGGGCTTGGCTGTAGGGTGGAGGAAGGAGGAGTGTAGTGGGGCTGTCTGGTCTGCAGGTGAGCAAGGTGAGGCATGGGTGGCATCTGTGGCATGGGTGGCATCTATGGCATGGGTGGCATCGGTGGCATTGGTGGCATTGGTGGCATCGGTGGCATCGGTGGCATCGGTGGCGTATCCTGTACCTGGGCCTGGACTGGGAAGGGCTTCCTGTGCTGCTGGAACTCCTGGTAGCTGTAGCCTTGGTAGGTGAGGGCCTGTGGAAAGCCTTGGAAGGGCTGTGACATCCCCTGGGGTGGAGGAGCAAACCTGGACTGGGTCGGAGCAGGTTCAGCTGGGTCTGCAGGGTTGTGCAGAAGACCTGTGATCCTCTCCTTTATCACCTGGTACTGTGATTCGGACATGTCCATGAAGGTCTGGTTGACATCGGTGAGGAAGGGCTTTCGGTTTGAGGATGGTATGTCGGTGAGTACCAGCTGAGAGAGGAGATCTACGCTGCTTTTGATGGTGTCCCTGATCTCCAGCAGGAGAGCGTGGCTCTGCCCCTCCGGTCTGCCTCTCTGCCTGCTTTCTGTGGAGGTGGAGGAGGAGCTGGGGGTGGGGGTGGGTTGGTATCTGGCGTCAGAGCCCTCTCCTTGCTCCCACTGCATCAGGGGGTCCTCCACGCGCTCCGCCACAGGGAGTGCAGCTGTCGGGGGGTTCTCCATCGTGGGACGCTTCACAGATACCTGCCTGGACACAGGAGCTGACTCTTGGCCAGAAGAGGACTGGCTCTCTGTGGGCTGCCTGAGAGAGAGGGTTGACAGAGGGGCTGCTCCTCGGTGGTGGACCTCACCGTCCAAGAAGCTGCACTTGGCCATCACATAGGTCTCCCGGTTGGTGAGCTTGACTGCGGCCTGGTCAGACTTCTTGAGGTGCAGCTTCCTGTACCAGGTGTGCATGTGCTTCCACCACCTGAGGAGGACCTCCGAAGTGAAGCCCAGGCTCTCCGCCTTCTCTTTCCAAGCCACCTGCTTCCTCTTGGTGTCTCGATAGAGCCTGTGTCCCTTCCGCCAAAGATACTTGTTCTCCCTCAGCCATTCAAGCACCTCATCCTCATGTTCCTCTTCGATGGAGTACTGCCTCCTCTCCCTATCGTGCGATTGCCTTTTCCTCCCTCTGGCAGGGCCTTCTGGGCCCTCATCAGAAGAGCTTTGAGGTTCTAGGGGCTGTTCCACCACACCACCACCAGCAGCAGCAGCAGCAACAACAGCAGCAGCACCAGCAGGACCAGCAGCACCAGCAGCACCAGCAGCACCAGCAGCACCAGCAGCACCAGCAGCACCAGCAGCACCAGCAGCAGAGTAAGCACCAGCAGAAGCACCAGCACCAGGAGCAGCGCCAGCAGAGTAAGCACCAGTAGAAGCACCAACAACAGGAGCAGCACCAGCAGAAGCCCCAGCACCAGCAGAGTCAGCCCCAGCAGCAGAAGCCCCAGCAGAAGCAGAATCAGCGCCAGGGTGTGGGATAGTGGCCCTGTCCTTCTTGCCAGGGCTGGCAGAAGATGGCACAGTCTTCCTCTTCTTCCCCATGGTTGTTGGCTGGAGATGTGTCTGACAGCAGGTCTTTCCTCTGAATGGTGACCTGCTTGCGAGTTGCATCCTTTTATATCCACTGGGCTAATGCAATGCATCCTCCCCACAGGCACAGTGAACGCTTTGCATCCGCTAGACATCCGCTAGGCATCCGCTAGGCGTCCGCTCCTTCCGCTGCGCATCTGCTTCGCTGTGCTCCCCCAGAAGCCCTGCAGATGTGCCATCTGCTTCCATCTGCTAGGGTTCCGTGGAGCATCTGCTTTACATCCTGGCTACGTCCTCTCCCCGTCCGTTCCTTTCTGTTGTTGTCCGCTCTGTTTATGCAAATTTGGGGCACTTTTGAGAGCGGATAACAACGGATGGAATATTTTCTCGTCTGCTGTGTCCTTTTTACATACTTTTTGTATCTGTCGGCCTTTGTGACAGGCCCTTACAATTTGAAGCAACTGTAATCTGAAAATATTTACCAGTGGGATAAAAGTCAGTAATAGCAGTGAACTGCCTAAGAAAAGTACACATAGTGAAAGTGCCAGCTACTTTTAGTAGGAAAACAGAAAAAAATTGAAATTAATAACTATATAATTTTAACTTGCATATGTACCCAAAACCTAGATCAATATCTGGTATAATATTTGGATAATGTAATATTTGGACTATAGATTCTAGCAATATATTCTTATTTTAAAATTTCCAAAAAGCAATTAATTATTTCAGAATATCCCTTAACTTTGGCTAAACCATATTAGTTAAATCTGTTTCATTATTCAGTCATAAAGTAATGAACTCCTTTCATATTTCCTATTACTTACTGTCTTTTTTTAAAACTAAAAATGGAATATTATGTATCTCCCCTAAAGAACAGTATGCTTATGTAAATATTGTGTACGTAGGTATGTCGAAAATATAAGTAGCAAAGTATTGAGTTGTTGTTTTTACTTGTCTATGGAACAAATAACACTGATCTTTATATGATTATGCCATGGGGTATAGATTTAAGGCCACAACAATATAAATATTTCTCCCCAATTATAATTGGTATCCATTAAAGTGTGAATAAACAAGCAAATGATGGAAAAGGATAGAAAAATATTCAAGGAGTATGGTGGGAAGTATGCAATTGGACAATGGACGATGGAACTGAAAGATTGTATGATGATGCAATGTTTTCATGATTGCATGAAAGATGCAAAGGATGATTTATGAAGGGTAAACAGTGACTGGAAGTAAGGGAGTAGGCTAAGTACAGTGATACTTTGATACTCAACTGCTTTGAGTATCAAGACAGAACTATATCAATAGACAGAACAACTATGGCAAAAGTTGGTCAAATAGTACCAAGAATAAGAGCTACCTTTGGTGCAATCTCAAAACAAATGTAGCATCACTTAAACACCATTGTGATTGACAAAATCACTATCAGTCAATTGCAAAAGGCAGTTTTACTTGGAGAAGCTTACGATACGTCCAACAAAATAGAAAAAATGCGGGTTAGACATCACCACCAGATGGATTTGTACTTGGCTGACTAACTGCACTCAGTGTGTATATCCTTAAACCCGTGTCACACTGCACCAACGGATGCAAAGAGGAAGTAAAGTGGACAAAAAAGCTTGCCATCCATTCGAAAACGCGATGTACTCACTGCCTACGTTTCGCTTCCTCTCGATCTGTCCGGCATCCGTTTATGGACGTTTCATCCGCTCCAAAAGATTCAGGCAGCCTAAAACTTTTGCGCAGAAAATGTACCCAGTTCATCCGTTCTGCATCCGCTACGCATCCGCTACGCATCCGCTACGCATCCGCTACGCATCCGCTATATCCGCTAAGCATCCGCTGCGCATCTGCACAACTAGCATCCGCCCGGATGCAGGGAGGAAGCGGAACGGATGCAGAACAGATGCAGAATGGATGCAGAATGGAAACAAAGCATTTAAAGCGGAAAAAATGTTCGCAGAGGGGATCTATCTCAGATATAAAGGATGTCTAGAGGATGCCTAGAGGATGCCTAGCAGAAAACCTACAGTGCCTATAAAAAGGGGGAGCAACTCGTCTGCATCGCAATTTCAGACCAGCAGCCCAGCGGTGCAGACCTCTGCAGCCTTCATCTGCCTCTTCCTCTTCCACAGCATCCAATCATGTCCACCGTGGATTGCGAAAAAATACTTTCGGCAGTCAACATCCTTCTGCAACACTGCGAAACCATCTACAGTCTCTGTGAACAGTACTACGGGAAGAAAAGGAGCCACCCAAAAAAAGTCTGGCTCCAAAGATGGTTTGCCAAAAGAGCGCAGTACGTACTTTATGACAAGCTGATGGTGGAGCTCAGGAGTGAAGACCCTCGGGCGTTCCAGAACTTCATGAGGATGCCTCCAGCCATGTTTGACAAAGTTGTGCAGCGCCTGACACCCAGGTTGACCAAGACAAACACCAACTTCCCACCCAGCCTGGAACCTGGGCTCAAGGTGGCACTCACTCTGCGCCACCAGGCCTCAGGGACCACCTACAGGAGCATGCAGTACGGCTGGAGGGTGCCACCCAGCACCATCAGCTTTGTTGTCAGAGAAATGGTGCAGGCCATCATCGAAGAATACAAGGAGGAGCTCCTCCAGTGCCCCTCCACTGAAGAAGGATGGAAGAAAGTTGCAGAGCAGTGGTATCAGAAGTGGAACTTCCCCCACACCGATGGAGCCATCGATGGCAAGCACGTGGCCTGCAAAGCTCCAGCCAACTTAGTGTCCACTTATCACAACTACAAGGGCTTCTTCAGCATCATCCTCTTCGCCATGGTCGATGCTGACTACAAGCTCATGTACATCGATGCTTCAGGCAACGGCTCATCTTCAGATGCCCAGGTATACAATGACAGTCACCTCAAGGAGGGGCTGGAAAGCAACCTCATGGTGGGCTTCCCAGATCCAGACCCCTGCCCAACGACACGCAAAATGTGCCCTACTTCATCATGGGGGATGACGCCTTCTCCCTCACAACCTACCACATGAAGCCCTACACCTCCAGATGCCTCACCCGAGAAGAGAGGATCTTCAACTACAGGCTGTCCAGGGCAAGGCGGGTGGTGGAGAACGCCTTTGGCATCCTGGCCAACAGGTTCCAGGTACTTCTCACCACCATGCAGCATCGCCCAGAGACCATGAGGAGGATCGTGGAAGCTTGCTGCATCCTGCACAATCTCATGCGCACCCACTACCCAGTCTTGCAGAACAGGCTCGTGGACCTCCAGCAAGGCAATGGGGACATGGAGCCTAGGGAATGGAGGCAAGGCCGAAACCTGATCGACACTCAGGATGTGCAAGGGCCAAACAGAGCCTCACATGAGGTGAAGAAGCAGCGCAACCTCCTGAAACACTGGTGCAACTCCCCAGCTGGAGTGGTGGAGTGGCAAGACAGGATGATAGATGCTTAATGGATGCTTCCTTTAGACTGTCTCATCACACGGATGAGATTGGGCCATGTATGTTTTGTTGGCCTATAATGAACAGGGCGTTTAATAAAGAGTTGTGTTTATGTTGACATGTGTGGATAATTATTACATTAATATTGATAATAAAGGGCCATAGGGGTGGCACTTGAGAGGGTGGACCATACAGTCCCACTATGCTTGCACTGGAGGTTTATCTATCCCACAGCTATTACCTATCCCAAAGGTATCCCTGCTCATTCCACAGGTATCCCTTCCCATCCCACAGGTATCCCTTCCCATCCCACAGCTATCTTAACCCATCCAACAGGTATCCCTGCCCATCCCACTGCTATCTTATCCCATCCCACAAGCATGCAAAGGCTAAACCATTTCTAAAAATTTTCACCCGGACTTTATAGAAAAAAATTAATGAAGCAAGTGTGTGAAACAACGATAAACTTTATTGAACAACAAGCTGTAAAATAAACATGACCCAAGTCAAGTGTCCAAATAAACTCCACAAATATCCAGGCAGCCAGTCTCTGGCACCCCTCTTGGTCACTCGGAGTTGTGTGCACAGGCTAAGATTTTAGGGAGCAGGTCCTGTGGAGGTGGATGCTGCTGCAATGCTGGTCTGTGGTGTTATTGGAGTGCCTAGCCCCGAGAGGACAACAGGGGATGGTGTGTTGAGGAAGGTGTCGGACAGCTGGCTTAGCCCCGCGATGCTGAGAGGTCCTTCCTCCATGCCATGGGGTGTCAGCCCCAGTACTGAGGACAGATGTACTGAGGCCGGGCTTGGCTGTGGTATGGAGGAAGGAGTAGTGTAGTGGGGCTGCCTGCTCTGCAGCGGGGTGAGATCTGTCGAGGTTGGCATCGGTGGCATCATTGGAACCGGTGGCAGCGGTGTCGCCCGATGACTCTGTGCCTGCATCTGTAAGGGCTGCTGTCTGTGTTGCTGGACCTCGGTGTAGCTGTAGCCCTGGTAGGTGAGGGGGTCTGGGAAGCCTTGGTATGGGAGGGACATCACCTGGGGTGGAGGAGCAGACCTGGACTGGGTGGGAGCAGGTGCTTCTGGGTCTGGAGGGTTGTTAAGCAGCGTGGTGATCCTCTCCTTCACCACCTGGTACTGGGGATCTGCCATCTCCTTGAGGGTCTGGTTCACATAATTGAGGAAGGGCTTGCGGTTGGAGGAGGAGGATTCGATGGGGACCAGCTGAGAGAGGAGACCTATGCTGGTGCGGATGGTGTCCCTGATCTCCAGCAGGACCTTGTGGCTTTGCCCCTCATGCGTCCGGCTCTCTGCCTTACTGTGGTGGCGGAGGTGTGGGTGGATGCGGCTTCGGCAGCAGTGGACTTGATGTCTCCTTTCTCCCACCGCACCAGGGAGTCCTCCTCGCTCTCCACCATGCTTTCAACACCTGCCCGGGGGTTCTCCGCCATGGCACGCTCCACAGAAACCTGCATGGAAACAGGGACTGACTCTCGGCTGCCAGAGGACTGGCTCCCAGCAGGTTGCCAGAGAGAGAGGGTTGTGAGAGGGGCTCCTGGTGCTGCTCGGTGGCAGACCTCACCCTCCAGGAAGCTGCACTTGGCCATGACGTACTTCTCTCTGTCCATCAGCTTAACCCTGGCCTGGCCAGATTTTTTGCAGTGCAGCTTCCTGTACCAGGTGTGCATGTGCTTCCACCAGCCGAAGAGCACATCTGATGTGTATCCCAGACTCTCCGCCCTCTCTTTCCAAGCAGCCTGCTTCCGCTTGGTGTCCCTGTACAGCCGGTGTCCCTTCTGCCACAGATAGTCGTTCTCTCTCAGCCACTCCAGCACCTCATCCTCGTGTTCCTCCTCAATGAAGTATTGCCTCCTCTCCTTATCACGCGTCTGCCTCTTCCTCCCTCTGGCAGGGCCATATGGGCCCTCATCAGAGGGACTTTGAGGTTGTATGGGCTGCTCCTCCACACCAACAGCATCATCAGCAGCAGCAGCAGCATCCTCACCAGCAGGATCATAATCAGCAGCAGCAGCAGCAGCAGCAGCATAATCACCAGCAGGATCATAAGCAGCAGCAGCAGCAGCAGCAGCAGCAAGACCAGGATGAGCAGCAGCAGAGTAAGCACCAGCAGCAGGGTCAGCAAGACCAGGAGCACAAGCAGAACGAGCAGGACCAGCAGGACCAGGAGCAGCTTCAGCAGAGTACGCAGCAGAAGCACCACTGCCAGGAGCAGCTACAGCAGAAGCTCCAGCAACAGAAGAGCAAGCCCAAGCAGCAGGAGCCCCAGCAGAAGCAGAGTCAGGGACATGAGGTGGGAGGGTGGCCCTGTCCCTCTTGCCAGGGATGGCGGCAGGTTGCTGAGACTTTCCCTTCTTCCTCATGGTTGTGGGGTTGCTGGCTGGCAGGGAGGCTGGCAGGAAGGCTTGCAGGCACCAAGGCTGGCAGGAAGCCTGGCACCAAGGCTGGCAGGAAGCCTGGCAGGAAGCCTGTTAGGAAGCCTGGCAGGAAGGCTGGCAGGAAGGCAGGCACCAAGGCTGGCAGACAGACTGGCTGGCAGGGAGGCTGGAAGGCAGGCTGGCAGCAATGCTGGCAGGGAGGCTGGAAGGCAGGCTGGCACCAAGGCTGGCAGACAGACTGGCTGGCAGGGAGGCTGCCAGCAAGGCTAGAAGGCACCATTGGGGTGCTTGTCCCTGAGGGGACATTTTGGAAAAAAAATATGAAATATCTCTTCTGCATGATTACACAAAAAAATACTAAGAACAACATCTTCTAAAATGTTGCTGACAATCTGCATGCTCCAGCTCTTAGACTCTCTTGGAAATAAAGTTTCCTCCTCTATCAGGAAATGTACATTAAAAAATAAATTAAAAAAAGTTTTTCACACAGTACATCCCTTGAAATAAAGTAGTATAAATAGACATTATCAAGCTAAGAAATTTTTAAGAAATTTTTAAATGTATTCCATTGTACACCAATGGAATTAAAATGGAAAACATAAGCAGGGCACAAAAGTAAATCCCTTTACTTGTCTTAGAAATGGTGGAAAAACTTGTCTTCCTTATTTGTTTTCCTGAGTTCCTTAGTAGTGATCTCAAACGATACCTTTAATTTTGTCCCCTTACATTTACAAAAATCATGCTTTAGTATTCATAAGCTTAGTTTCTCCTGTAGAAGAAAGAATCAGTGCAAGATCAGAAGATGTGGAACAACTGAATGGATATCATCATCATATCATATTATCATGGGTTTTTCACTAATGCAGCAAATTCTCTCTACTGAACATTATAAAACGGCATGAAATATGACAGAAATATTAGTTTAAATATATTTTGCATTTATTTTCATATATTTTGAGCATCACAAAAAAGGAGTAAGTACGTCCCCTGAATAAACACATGATTATCCAAATACTAACAAAAGAAGTGTGATCTAAAACTCAAAATGCAAGCTTTATAACTTACTTCAGTATTCTTACCAACTGCAGTACATCCATGTTGAATATATAGTATTCTTTAAACTTAAACAAAGGTATTCCTTTTTACATATACATATATCTTAGCCCTTATAATAGAGGCCTTATTTCCATGGTTACTAAACATAATTGGGGAAGAAAATCTAATCTATTACAGTGCATATGTTTATTCAGTTGCCCTATCAAAATGATATTTACATTTGATACTATTTTTGTACTGCTGAAGTATTGTTTTAGCATTTAGATTAGTGACTAATATGCATATTAGCACAAACTTATGCTTAACATTTATTCTATAGGCCTCCAGACAAAACTCTATGTTTGCTTATAAGGTCAGAAGTATAGAATATGTAAATATAAAAAGTCAGAAGTTTCTTAAAACTTTGCACCTCAGGAAAATTTTAAAACTGCATTTCAAATTTCTGATAAATGGTTCTAAAGTAATCAGTATAAATATAAATATTTGCTTAAAATAGCAATCTAATAATTTATATAATGTTGGAAAGGAGTTTACTTACATAATTCATAATTAATCTGATCAGTTTTGCATTTATGTAAAAAAAAGTTCATCTCTGCAGTGTAACTTCAAAGTAAAACATGAAGATTAGAGACTGCCATTTGATCATTTTTCTCCTAGATTTTAGAATACATTTGATTGGCATGATAGAATTGTAAATAATCATAATAACGTATTAAGATGAAAACAGAAAATGAGGACTATATAAAGCTTCAGATTAGTCAGGCAATATATCTCATCTAGTCACTGTTTTCAGTTATGCATTCCCTGGATGAACCAGTTGCAAAACCCTTACAAAAGTTATGGTAAAGGGTGCCTTTTCCCCTATTAAAAATATTTTTCTATAATTATCAGATAAATTCTGGAATTAGACTGAATGTCTTCAACATAGATATATGTGTTGTAACTATGTATCATTCATGTGTTTGCAACTGTGTATCATTGCAACTATGTATCGTTCAGGCATTTGCAACATTGTATCATTCACTTGTAATCATTGAGCTTCTGTCTCCTCAGTGACCTTTTGCAGGGCACGTACAGGGACAAGGAGTTAAACATCTGTAGAAATAGCTTATTTACATTTTGATTACATTGTCTGGCATGCAGCTTTGTGAAGAAGGAATATCCTGATCGAATTATAAATCTTGCAATCCTGTCTGACCTGGTATCTTGCCTTATCTGAGCTATTGTAAATCCTGTATATCCTGTCTGACCTGGGATTGACCTAGGCTCTGAATAAACAATCACCCCCTTTTGAATGAGCATAATAAAAGAGCGTGTACCCAGACATTCTGGGCGCACTCATCCCGAGAAACTTTGTCTCCTGTCGTTTCTTTCTCCTTTCGCTCCCTATCATGAGACGCCCATCTAATGCGGGATAGCAGATACCGCATTCTGGTGACCCCGACGTGATTCCCTAAGGGGGATACGTTGCGACGCGCTCATATCTTACCCGCTCGATGGGAGCTGTGCATCGCCAGGCCTGAAGCGAATTGCACATCATCGGATCTGAAACACGGTCTCGACTTTTGTAAGTATGGGCGGAAACTTTTCTCAACAACAGACAGAGCATCTGAAGGAATTGAGGGAGTTAGTCGCTTCTTCTAAATATTCTGCTAATTTAAAGGGCTCGCCTGTAAAAATGAAACCTATTGCTACATTATTGACTTATGTGTGGCAACGTTGTCCCAATTATCCAGAGAAAGGGTCCTTAAAAATCTCCGCTTGGCAAAAAATTGGTGAATATCTCCATAGTCCTCCTCGTGCACCTATTGGCATTTTGGTCACTTGGAGGAAAATTATGGAGGCTTTAAAAGTCCATTATAAAATAGAAGCAGGGAGTGTATTTGAATCTCCCCCACCAAGTTATGATAACTTTTCTGTCCTTCAACCCTCCGCTTCCGATGATCGTAAGTCATTACAGGAGCCTCCCTCCATCCAATCCACTTCCTTAAATGTAGAGACCTCGTGTCCTCCACTACCCTCCCGAGGTGGGGGGGGTGTTGTAAAAGCCATTCAGCAAGCCTTTTATGAAGGAGAAATGCATGAGGACACCCTTGCAGCTGCCTCCCTTTATCCTATCATACAAACCGGCAATCCTCCAGCTTCTCAGTATACCCCAATGCCATACAAAATAATTAAGGATTTAAAAGTAGCTTGCAAGGAAAATGGTATTCAATCTCGCTATGTACAGGGTCTTTTAGGATCAATAACCCAACCAGGCGCTGACTTGATAAATGCTGATTGGCGTACATTTAACATGATCCTCACGCCTTCACAATTTTTGGTCTGGGAGTCAGAATTTCATAAGCGTACTGCAGCCGCAGCCGCTAGAGGCTTGCCGGCAAATGTCACTCTAGATATGCTTAACGGTACTGGCACTATGTTTACCGTTGCCCAGCAGATTGCCACAGACGCAGCTGCTTTCCCTATATTACAGGATTGTGCTTTGGCCGCTGCTCGAAAGGTTGATAATGCGGGATGCGTGCCCAAATATTTCTCTAAAGTTATTCAAGGACCTTCTGAGCCTTTTTCCTCCTTTATAAACTGTCTCACAGAAGCCTTAGAGAGACAAATTGATAACAAGGAGGCTTGTAATGAATAAAATTGAAACTTGCTTATGAAAACGCAAACGCTGATTGTCAGAAAGTTTTGCAACCATTAATTAATAAGAAAAATGTTACCTTGGCAGATTATCTTACAGCCTGCCAAATCATAGGAACCACATCCCATTCCATGTCTACTCTGGCTACAGCCATTACTGAAGGCATGCAGCAGAACATGAGCTCTCTTCTTCCCATTTCCCAACAAAACACTCGCAAAATGGGCAATTGTTTTAATTGTGGCAAGCCAGGTCACTTTAAGAGCCAATGCAGAGCCCCGGGCAGGGGAGGAAATATGTCAAGAAACCAGGTAGCTCGCCCAAAGACGCCATGCCCTCGATGCCAAAAGGGCTATCACTGGGCTAATCAGTGCAGAGTCCAAAAGAATGAACAACAGAATAAGCCTGCAATCATCCAAAAACCTTTTTTGAATCAGGGAAACTAGAAACGGGGCAGGCAGCCAGCCCCACAACAAAGGCTGCTGAAACTTTCAACTTTTCTTCTTTCACTTACGATCTTGTTGCTAATGAAACTGTTACTTATCTTCCTGGTGTTGCTGACTTTCTCTTTGTACGTCCTGTTCAGCCTTTTCATATGCCCCCCAATATTCCAGTGCTAGTCTTTCCTGTAAGGGATTTAGCTGAACAAGGTATTCTTGCCTCTCCTTTTCTGCATGACCCCACTGTATTGTCTGATGTCTGTCTGTCTGTACTAGCTAATACAGAAGTTACTATAAATGAGGGGGACGTTGTGGCAAAAATGATTGTGCTCTTAGACCAACAACAAGAGCAACTCTATGCAATTGAAAGACCAATTAGTAAACCAAAACCTACGGTAACATTCTTATTGAATGGTCGATCCTTTCTTGGTCTTTTAGATACTGGAGCAGATATTTCCGTCATCCGAACCGCTGAGTGGCCAAACACCTGGCCTGCAGATGTGGCACCAGCGGTGAGAGGAGAGGGGGGACTCCAGGAGACTCGCATTAGCAGAAACTGGGTAAAAGCCCATTCCCCTGAGTCTCAATGTGTTGCTTATATTAAACCAGCTGTAATTCCTCTGTATACTAATTTGTGGGGAAGAGACCTTATGTCACAGTTTAATGCACAACTTACCCTCCACTAACGATGCTTCGCTTGCATTTGACTCACAATAACCCTGTGTGGATTGATCAGTGGCCTCTCCCTTCTATAAAGCTTGAAGCCTTACATTCTCTTGTTCAAGAACAATTAGATAGAGGTCATCTAGAACCTTCATTGAGTCCATATAATACCCCAGTTTTTGTTATCAAAAAGAAAAACGGCGCTTGGCGCCTCCTTCAGGATTTAAGGGCTGTGAATTCGGTCCTCCTTCCAATGGGACCCCTGCAATGTGGTCTTCCAAATCCTAACATAATTCCTCAAGAGTATGACCTTATCATTATCGATTTAAAATACTGTTTTTTCTCCATTCCATTACACCAGTTAGATAGAAAATTATTTGCTTTTACAGTACCAACCTTAAATAATCAGAGACCTACCAAATGATATCAATGGAAAGTCTTACCGCAAGGCATGTTAAACAGTCCAACTATGTGTCAATATTTTGTGGATTTAGCCTTGCAACCATACAGGGACAAATATCCTCATTTTTTAATCTATCATTACATGGATGATATATTGGTATCTGCACCTGGCCCAAAGGGCACGGTATTAAAAACTCTGCCGTGCCTGACCTCCATTTTAGGTAAAGCAGGTCTCACAATAGCCCCAGAAAAAGTACAATCCAAACCACCCTTTTCCTATTTAGGTCACAAATTACTTGCTTCAGCTGCTGTTCCTTCCCTTCCCCTCCCAACACTTCCCCCGAAACCCACACTTGTGATCTTACAACAGTTCCTTGGAACCTTAAATTGGGCACGTCCTTATTTGGGTTTGACCACAGCTACATTAGCTCCTCTTTTTAATGCCCTCACACAAGGTAAAGCCCCATCTGATGTTATCATTCTAAATAAAGAGCAGTTGCAGGCATTAAAAGATGTTTCCCATTCACTGGCTACTCGATGGGTGGATCGAGCTATAGAGAATTGCCCTTTATCAATTGCTTTTCTAAATACTGTTCAGAGACCAACAGCTGTTATTATGCAATCTCATCAGACACAGGTTCTGATTTTAGAATGGCTGCATTTGTCTCACACCCCACAGACCACAATCACGAGTAAAACCTCTGCATATTCCCAGTTGATCTTTAAAGGTTGACAAAGATGTAAACAACTCATGGGATGTGAGCCTGTTTCAATATTCACTCCTTGCTCACTGACCACGTGGGAAATGGATGGTGTAATTCAGAAGAACTAGAATTTAGAAGAGTGGCCAGGGCAAACTTCTTGCCATTTACCAGCGGACCCACGTTTCACTTTTCTTAAAACTCTCCCTTTTGAATGGCAATCCCCCCTCTCAATATCTCCATTAGTAGATGCACCTACGCTTTATGCAGATGGGGGAAAAATGTATGGTGCTTGTGCATGGTACCAAGAGGGAGAGTGGAAAACTAAAATTACCCCTCCGCAATCTTCTGCTCAACAGGCAGAACTTGCTGCATCTCTTATTGCGTTTCAACAGTATGAAAAAGCTCCTTTTAATTTAATAGTAGATTCCTTATACGTTTCTCAGATTTTGAAAAATATATATCAAGCCTATTTATCTCCTAGCATATCTGTTCCTTTGTTAAAATTGTTGCTTCCTCTACAACAATGTATCAATAGCCGTACGCATCCATTCTTTGTAGCACATATCAGGAGCCATCAACCTCTTCCTGGTATATTACAGGAAGGAAACAAGGTGGCAGACCCAGCTGCAGCAGCTGCAGCAGGTAAATCAATTTGTAATCTGACAGCAGCCCAAAGCCATGACTATTTTCACCAAAATAAAAAGGCATTACAAAAACAATTTTCTCTAACTCAGGCAGAAGCTGCTGCCATTATTCAACAATGCCCCACATGTAGTAAGCAAGGACATTCCATTCCCATAGGAGTAAATCCTAGAGGATTAAAAGCTTGTGAAATTTGGCAAATGGATGGAACTCAGTATCCACCTTTTGCCCCTTGGAAATATTTGCACGTTTCCATCGATACATATTCAGGGTTTATTCTGGCTACTCCTCAAAGGGGAGAAACTGTAAAACATGTCATCAATCATTCAATTCGTACCTTTGCCTCGCTGGGATGTCCAAAAGAAATCAAAACAGACAATGGACCTGCCTATACGAGTTCTGCTTTCCAGGACTTCTGTAACAGATGGGATGTAACTCACAAGTTTGGGATTCCCTACAACAGCCAGGGGCAGGCTATTGTGGAACGAGCTCACTTATCTCTGAAACGTGCTCTTGATCGATATTCGTTGCGGGAAAAACCCCCTAACCTCCCAGCATTGCAAAATTCTCTTAACATTTGTCTTTACACTTTAAATTTTCTTAATCTGACTGGCATTCCTCCCACTTCTGCTGCTTCACGTCATTTTTTCTCCCCCTCACCCCCCCCTAACAGACCTCTGTACATTATCGCAGATTGCCAGATCCCACCTGGCAGGGTCCCGTTGAGCTTCTCACCTGGGGACGAGGCTACGCTGCGATTTTACTACCAGACAAAACCACTTGCTGGATCCCTGGTCGGGCGGTAAGACCCTATCATGGGAATTCCTCCGCTACATCTGCATCTTAAACTCTTCCTGATATTCTTGCCTATATCCTCTTTTGCAATTTCTACCTTATTCATATCCTACTTATACCTTTGTTCAACATGGTCATTGGACCACATTAGAATTTCGCTTTATTAATTATGATAGTGACTGTCCTATTGTTTGTTGGCATAATAATCTTCCCATAAATCTATCTCCTTATATTCACACATACTTCAACAAAACCTATGCTTCCTGTCAAAAGATTATTCGTGTTAAAGCCACTTCATTAACAGAAGGCTATTATACTTGTTCCATGTGGGTACGTCATGAAAATGCTACCCATAGCTTTCACTCTGTCACTTCTGTTTTGTTTAAAGAACACTCTACCACTCGCTCTTTTGTTTCTTCTTTACTCTTCCTATGGAAAAGAACCTTAAAATCTTTTCCTCTATTCAAGCTAGATATAGGGGGACCTAAATGTCCTTCTCTTGTATTACGGGTTCCTCCAACCCAACTAACATCCTTGATGAATGACCAAATTAATCTTCATTGTCATTATTGTAATTATTATCCTTTTTCTACTAATTGCATTCCCTTCTCATCTCGTAAATGTTCTACAACTAACTTGTCCATAGTCCTCTCTCCTACTTGTGATGCTTTTATATACCCGAACTCTGATCCTGTCAACAAATGACGCTTCGAAAGAACTGTCCATGACGATCCGCAGAAGCCTCACAGAAAATATTATATTACTTGGACTATAAAAGACTTTCAAGGCATTTGTTTAAGCTCTACAACCAATTCTTCTCACCTAGAAGACTTCTACCCACCACTTCAATTCGATTTGGCAGAAATGCTTGTAGGCTCCACCGCCTACAACTCGCCTTCTCATCCAATGGAGCCTAGTCATAGAGTTGTAAATAAATATAGGTTTTATGTATGCCCCGGACAGCCCGTTTCCAACACTCAGTCCCCTGCCCAACGACTTCTCGATCGCGGGGGGTCGTCGGATTACTTTTGCAAAGCCTGGTCGTGTGTTTCAACTGGACATATTTATTGGGATCCGGGCACTAAGGGTGATCTCATTACTGCCACTCGCACCACATGGGATATTCCATGCAGTGGTAAAAAATTGCCCAAATGCAACCCGGTAACCATAAGGTTCACGGACCAAGGCAAGAAAAGTACCCTATGGGACACTGGCTTGAAATGGGGTGCCCGCCTAAAAGGAGTCTGGCTGGAAAAGCATTATGGAAATATTTTTTACATTCAACGTCACATTGAACTCCCTCGCTCTAACCCGGTGGGACCACATGAAAAGGTGATTAAATCCCCATTCTTGCAACCCATAACACATGGAGTTAACCCATTGATTCCATTGATCAAAGCTTCCTATGCTTTGCTGAACTCTTCAAACTCATCAATTGCCTCCACATGTTGGCTTTGTATTTCTGCCTCTCCACCTTTTTACGAAGCCATCGCTTCCCAAGAATCCATTGCTAATTCCACATCAGACGAACGTTGCCGTTGGAGGAACTCCACTATTACTGTTTCTTCCATCACTGGGGTTGGTTGTTGCTTGGGAAATATTCCATCCAATTACTCACAATATTGTCATAATGTTTCTAATGGCTATCATTGTAATGTATATCTTCCTAAAAACCGCCTTGGCCGCACCCACACCATCGGAGGATACTCTGCAGTCTACACCACTTCAGGAGGAAATTTAACATCACGCCTGAAAGGAATGTATTTTATCCCTGGCAATAATTCTGTCTGGGCTTGTTCCACTGGTCTCACAGCATGTGTCTATGGGGATGAACTTATTAAATCCAAATCATTTTGCATTCAAGTATGGCTTGTACCAAAAATTGACGTGTATAACTCTGATGATTTTATATCCTTACAGGCACCCATGGAATACCCCCTCAGAGCAAAGCGGGAAATTATTAGTACTCTCACTCTAGGTCTACTGCTTGCTCTGGGCACCACGGGCACAGCCACGGGCATTGCAGGACTAGCTGTCTCTGACCAAAAAATTACAGCTCTGGGTTCAGCCATTGATGATGATTTATTACGAATTGAGAAATCAATTACAGCTTTGCAAAACTCCTTGACGTCCCTCTCGGAAGTGGTCTTGCAGAATCATAGAGGCTTAGATCTGTTATTTTTAAAACAAGGGGGATTGTGTGCTGCGCTTAAAGAAGAATGTTGTTTTTATGCTGATAGCAGGGGGATCGTGTTGGATTCTATGAAAGAATTAGAAAAACGCTTAAAAGATAGAGAAAACGAAAGGTTAAACATGTATAATTGGTATCAAGGCTTGTTTTCTATTTCACCATGGCTTACAACTCTTTTAACTGCATTGGCAGGACCATTAATAATCATTATATTAATATGTATTATAGGACCTTGTTGTTTTAATAGAATATTGCAATTTTTGAAAAATCAATTATCCTCCATAACTGCTAATGTTAATGTGTTATTGCAAGCTCATGTTAAGTCCTTAACACCGGACGAAAAAATGTCATTGCTGAGTTACCGCTCCTTGGAGAACCCTGACGCTGACGGGTCGCATTCCTGCCTAGATGACTGGGACGGTGAACATTTCAGAAAAAAGGTTCCTGTCTTCTTGGAAGAAGACTCATCATAAATAATAAAAACAGAGGAGATGTTGTAACTATGTATCATTCATGTGTTTGCAACTGTGTATCATTGCAACTATGTATCGTTCAGGCATTTGCAACATTGTATCATTCACGTGTAATCATTGAGCTTCTGTCTCCTCAGTGACCTTTTGCAGGGCACGTACAGGGACAAGGAGTTAAACATCTGTAGAAATAGCTTATTTACATTGTGATTACATTGTCTGGCATGCAGCTTTGTGAAGAAGGAATATCCTGATCGAATTATAAATCTTGCGATCCTGTCTGACCTGGTATCTTGCCTTATCTGAGCTATTGTAAATCCTGTATATCCTGTCTGACCTGGGCTTGACCTAGGCTCTGAATAAACAATCACCCCCTTTTGAATGAGCATAATAAAAGAGCGTGTACCCAGACATTCTGGGCGCACTCATCCCGAGAAACTTTGTCTCCTGTCGTTTCTTTCTCCTTTCGCTCCCTATCATGAGACGCCCATCTAATGCGGGATAGCAGATACTGCATATATGTAATCAGATAATCATACTTTCTAGCCCAAAGATGCTTTTTCAAGGGGCAACTGGACTTTTTGGTTTTTCTTCAAAGATATTTTACTTCTTATCCAAGAAGCTTCTTCAGCTCTGACTGGATGGTGGGGAATGGAAGGATTATACTCCTTGTAGACATCTGCTTATTAAGGCCACCTGGAGATTTATCTCTGTCATCAAGGTGATTCAAATGGGTGTGGAGCCTGCTTGGAATGTGTTGTAGACTGGAGATAGATGATGTTGTATCCCTCTCCCTCTATTGAGAGAGAGCAATTTCAATTTTGACATAGATGGCCTCATTGACCCCTCTTTCAAACCAAACTTTCTACCATTCCATAAATCTCTTATCCTAACTGAAAGGGCTGTTTCAATGTACAGTTAGGAGCTGTCACTCTTATGTGAAGTCTCTAGTCTAATTATTTTCAAACTATGACAAGCTGTACTGTAATTGATATTAAATAAAATATAGTTTGGTCCTTTCCGTAGCTGCTACCTGTTCAGTGATAATGATTATAATGATAAAATAATATATAATGTAATATCAATTTTTGAAAATTCAGAACAAATTTTTGCTACAAAGTGAAGAAATAAGCCTTGCTTTGGGCTTTAGAACCAACTGTGTTGAAAATTAGATTATGTATACATTTGATTGATTTTAGTGGAAATTTGTTGGTGTTGTTGCTGTAATTATTGCTAGTTATTGTGTGAAATTATGGTATTTAATGTCAGAAGAGTTTACAGTATGACAAAAATGAGATTCCATAGTCTACTGTGTTATACACCCTAATCTTAGCTTTTTGCATACAACTACTGTGTAAAGCAGTGGTCCCCAACCTTTTTTGTACCAGGGACCAGTTTCACGCAGAAACACTTTTTCAAGGACCGGCCAAATCAATTCTTCCCCAATAGTAAAGGACTTCTTTACTATTTCTTTACTAAAAACATATTTTTATATATATTTTAATCACGATTATTCATTCTTTATGGCCTGGTACAAAATGATCCATGGACCGGTACCGGTCTGGGGCCCAGTGGTTGGGCACCCCTGGTGTAAAGGACCAAAGTACAACAAAAGTGTTTATTTTCAGTTTTCTTGTTTGGTTTTAGTATAATTTTTTCAAGAATCCAAACCCAACTTTTCCTATAAAATAAATCTTTGTAATAGTCAGCACACAGTGATTCTTATCATCAAAGAACAATACTAAGCTTCATTAACAAAAAAGTTTGTCCACTGAATTGGAGTGTGCTTTTGCTGACACAGTACTTTGTGGTAGGGACTATTAAACAAGCGAGAAAAATGTTGGTATAGGTAGAGAGGCTCATGTCCAATTTATTCTGAAGTTAAATCTTGTAGTACTACTACTGACCTTGCACTATTTAGTAGGTGAAGTCTAAACTAAGTTAAAAATCAGATTCCTTCAAAACTACATTACCTTAGCAACAGTAAAGGGAAGACACAGCTTAGTTCCAAAAAGTTTTCAAAAAATCAATCTCATCTCTTCAATCTGGCCCTTCTACAGGACTGAGATCATTTATTATTTGTAATGTCTCTCTATGATACTCAAATACTTTGGCCACCTAATGAGAAGAGCCTAATGGAGAAGAGCCTAATGCTGGGAAAGATTGAAGGCAATAGAAGAATGGGATGGCAGAGAATGAGATGGCTGGATGGAATCATTGAAGCAGTCGGCGTGAGCTTAAATGTATTCTAGGGGATAGTGGAGGACAGTATGGACTAGAGGAATGTTGACCATGGGGTCTCAATGGGTTGGACATGACTTTGCAACTAAAAACAACAAATGTCTCTCTGTGTGTAAGATAGAGAATATGTCTGTGATATACCTGAATAATAAACCTTATATTATCTATTCTCTAACATTGAACATCCTTGATAGGTTTAGCATGTTATTAGTGAATCAAAAGCATCATGGGCTTGTTAGATAAGGTACCTAAATAAATAAATTATATTTTCATGGTCAATCTTTTATGAATGTTCTTGCTGTTGTAAATTTTATTTATTTATTCAGGCACTTTATCTAGCACTGTATTTACTAACCCAAGTTAAGGTACCATGAATATGTAAAGACAAAATTTAATACATTCACCAGTAGAACAATAGAAGGGGTGCATAATGGAATATAGAAGGGGTATATAATGGAATATATGCATGGCCTTAAGGCTAGGTCCCACTGGCCAATGGACGCAAAACGTATGCATAAAGGACACAGTGGACAAGCAAAATTTCAGGGATGGCTCCATCCATTGTCATCCACTCCAAAATGTGGTGAAAATTGGCATAAACAGAATGGAAAAGAATGGAAAAGAACATATGTGGGTAGTACGTAGCGGGGATGTAAAGCAGATGTTCATAGGAAGCCTAGCGGATGACAGTGGATGGAAGCGGATGACACATCTGAAGGGGTTCTGTGAGAGAATTGCGAAGCAGACACATAGCGGGTGTCGTAGATGCATCACGGACGCCTATAGGAAGAAAAGCAGATGCCCCACGGATGTATATCGGATGCAAAGCGTTCACTGTGCATGCAGGGAGTATGAATTGCGTCAGGTCCGCAGATATAAAAAGATGCAGCACGCAAGCAGTCAGCATTCAGGGGAAAGACATGCTGCCACATACATCTAGCAGGAACACCATGGTTCATCAGTCAGGGAAGAAGAGGAAGCCGTTGCCTACTCGTTCCAGCCCTGGTAATAAAGACAGAACCAGCATCCCACCCCCTGGCACTGACTCTGAACCTGCTGCTGCTGCTGCTGTGGTGGAACAGCCCCAAGCCCCTCAAGCCCCTCAAAGCCCTGCTGCTGAAGGCCCTGCTGCTCAAGCCCCTGAAGGCCCTACTGCTCAAGCCCCTGAAGGACCTGCTGCTAAAGCCCTTGAAGGCCCTGCTGCTCAAGCCCCTGAAGGCCCTGCTGAAGCAGAGGGAGGAAGCGGGAGAGGGAGAAAGAGGCAAGGGAAGCAGAAGGGAGAGAGGAAACAGTACACCATTTCCGAGGAGCATGAGGAGGAGGTGATGGCATGGCTAAGGGAGAACAAGTACATCTGAAGAAAGGGCCACAGACTCTAATGAGACACCAAGAAGAAGCAGGCAGCTTGGAGAGACAAGGCAGAGAGCCTGGGCTACACTGCAGATGTACTCCTGGGATGGTGGAAGCACATGCACACTTGGTATGGCAAGCTACACCTCAAAAAATCCAGGCAGGCCACTGTCAAGCTCACTGACTGGGAGATGTAAGTCATGGCCAAGTGCAGTTTCCTGGAGGGTGAGATCCGCCACTGAGGAGCAGCCCCTCTGGGACCCCTCTCCCTCAGACAGCCCACAGACAGCCAGTCCTCTTCCAGCCAGGAGCCAGTGAGCCTGTCCAGGCAGGTGTCTTCAGAGGGCCCCATGGCAGAGACCCCCCCCCACAGCTGCACTCCCCATGCTGGAGGACTTGGAGGATCCCCTGTCACAAATGGAGGAAGAAGCAGCAGCCATCAGATGCCAACCCACCCCACACCCACACCCAGCTCCACAGGATGCAGGCAGAGAGGCAGACTGGAGGGCCAAAACCACAGTGTCCTGTTGGAAATCAGGGACACAATGAAGACCAGCACAGAACTTCTCTCTCAGCTGGTCCACTTGAATAGAGGATCCTCGGGCCGCCACACCTTCATCACCTACGTGAGCCACACCCTCAGGGACCTGCCCGAGGTCCAGTACCAGGTGATGAAGGAGAAGATAACAGCACTTCTGCACAACCCTCAAGGCCCAGCTGAAGCTGCTCCTACCCAGTCCAGGTTTGCTCCTCCACTCCAGGCTATGTCACAGCCCTTCCATGGCTTTCAACAGCCCCTCACCTACCAAGGCGAGGACTACCAGGACTTCCCACAGCAGAAGCAGACCTTCCCAGCCAGGCCCAGGTTCATCGCATGCCACAGACGCCACTCCTCACCCAGCTGCAGACCAGACAGCCCCACTACAATCCTCCTTCCCCCACCCCACAGCCAAGCCCGTCAATGGACAATCTGTCTTCAGTCTTGGGCCTCACATCTCAGGTCCTTGATGAAGGGCCTCTCAACCTCATGGGACTGAGTCAGCTCTCGGATAGCTTCCTGAACATACTGTCCCCTGTTGTACCCTCAGGGCCAAGCACCCCAATGGTGCCTCAGACCAGCACTTAAGCCACAGCCACCTCCACAGTCCCTGCCCGCTTAACAGCTGATACCATGGACATGACTCAGAGTGACTGAGAATAGTGTCAGCGACTGAGTTGTACTTGTTCAATTTATCTTTGCTAAAGACACTTTACTTGGTTCATTTTGCTTTTTTAATAAAGTCATAAAGTTTACCTAAGACAGTTAATAAAGGTTATCTTTGCTTAAGACACTTGGTTCATTTTTTTATCTTAGTAAAGTGTTGGTGAAAACTTTTAACAAATGGTTAAGCCTTTGCATGCTTGTGGGATAGATAAGGATAGTTGTGGGATAGATAAACCTCCAGTGCAGGCATAGTGGGACTGTATGGTCCCCCATCCCAGCTGCCACACATATGGACCTTTTTATCAATAACAATTTATTCATTGATCAACACATTTTAAAATAAACAAAGATCTTTATTAATGCCCTATTCTTTGTAGGACCACTCAACATACATGGCACAATCTCATCAGTGTGACACGACAGCCTCAAGGAAGCATCCATTAATCATCTATCATCCTGTCTTGCCATTCCACTGCTCCAGCTGGGCAGTTGCACCAGTGTCACAGTTGGTTGCGCTGCTTCTTCCCTTCATGTGAAGCTCTGTTGGGGCCTTGTACATCCACAGTGTCTGACAGGTTTCGTCCTTGCCTCCATTCACCAGGCTCCATGTCCCCATTCCCTTGTTGATGGTCCACAAGTCTGTTCTGCAACATTGGGTAGCAAGTGCGCATGAGATTGTGCAGGATGCAGCAAGCTTCCACGATGCTCCTCACAGTCTCTGGCTTATGCTTCATGGTGGTGAAAAGTATCTGGAACCTGTTGGGCAGGATGCCAAAGGCATTCTCCACCACCCACCTTGCCCTGGACAGCCTGTAGTTGAATATCCTCTCTTCATGGGTGAGGTATCTTGAACTGTATGGCTTCATGAGTAGGTTCTGAGGGAGAAGGCGTCATCACCAATGATGAAGTAGGGCACATCTTGTGTGTCATTGGGTAGGGGGTCTGGATCTGGAAAACCCATGATGAAGTTGCATTCCAGTCCATCCTTGAGGTCACTAGCATTGTATACCTAGCCATCTGAAGCTGACCTGTTGCCTGAAGCATCGATGTACATGAACTTGTAGTCAGCATCAACCATGGCAAAGAGGATGATACTGATGAAGCCCTTGTAGTTGAAATAAGTGGACCTTGACTTGGGTGGTGCTTTGCAGGCCACGTGCTTCCCATCTATGGCTCCAACGATGTGGGGAAAGTTCCACCTCTGATACCACTCTTCTGCAAGTTTCCTCAAGCCTCGTTCAGTGGTGGGGCACTAAAAGGAGCTCCTCCACGTATTCTTTGATGATGCCCTGCACCACTTCTCTGACCACTTTGCTGATGCTGTTGTGTGGCATCCTCCAGGCATACTGAATGTTTCTGTGTTTGGTTCCAGAGGCCAGGTGGCACAGAGTCAGTGCCACCTTCAGTCCAGGGTCCAGGTTGGGACGGAAGTTAATGCTAGGCTTGGTTAACCTGGGTCTCAGCCGCTCAACAAGTTTGTCAAACATGGCTGGTGGCATCCTCATGAAGTGATGGAATGCACGAGGGTCTTCATTCCTCAGCTCCACCATCAACTGGTCATACAGTCCAAACTCCATTCTTCTCACGATCCATCCTCGGACCCACACAGCTCTTGGACGTCTCCTTCTTCTCCTTGTGTATAAAAGTTGAAACAGTCTGAACAGGGTTTGGTTCTGGTGATGAATGATCGCAACTACCATACGGACTGTGTCATGATCCATGGTGGAGAACAATGGATGATGTGGAAGACCATGACCAAGGGTGAAGAGGTCTGTACACCATGGCTGCTGGACTCATACTGAGATCCAGATGATTTTCTCCCCCTTTTTATAGGAAATATCGGTAGTACGCTTGGTGTCCTTCTACATACTCTAGACATACTGCAGACATTGGAAATATCTGAGATACATCCCAGATACAAACGTTTTGTCCATTGTCATCCTTTTTATACGAGATGTATATGCTTACATCCTTTCTATTTCCGTGCTACTAACGCTGTGTAGACGTTCCGTTTACCTTTTGTTTCCTCCCTCTTTCCGTTTTCAGCTGCAGTGGATGTGAGTTGAGAAGATGGCCAGAGGATGCAGAGTGGATACAGCGGACGTTTAACGGATGATAACGGACATAGAACGTTTGTTTCCCATATATGTCGTGGATGTACATCCTATGTGGCAGAAAGTTCATCCGTTCACAAAGTTTTGTGCAGCTCAAAACTTCTTGCGTGGATGAAATCTCAGTTAACGGATACTCGAGGGATATGCAAACACATATGCAGTGAGTACACAATGGATGCATAGCGTTTTCTAACAGATTGGCAGCTTTTTTATTGTTTTACATCCTCTTTGCATCCGTAAGTGCAGTGGGACAGGGCCTTTAGGGGAAGAGATGCTTCCTCAGAAGCTTTCATACAAGCGAGGTAGAACCCCATAGTCATCTAACAGATAGAGAAATTTAAGAGTAGTTCAGTAGTTAAATCAGTTAAAAGAGGAGGCACAAGATTTGTGCAGGATTCTTACAAGATTCTGCTCATCCTGAAACTAGCATGATTCTTTTAATGTAACCTTACAATAAAGTAGAATTCTTTCACCATGTCATGTTTCCTATCTGATTTACCTGGGAGGATTGACTGTTTTGCATGTCTCAAGGGAAAAACATCCTGCCTCCACTTTTAACTGTTTCATTCATTGAAATGGGTCATTCCTAAGTTTGTTTCTCTAAGTATTAAGTGACTGCCTCATTTAGTTTTCTAGGTAGCATCTTTTCCTCTCTTTCTCCATGGTGATTCATACATTACATTGCAAGGTTCTATTTATTTCATTTTCCCAGGACTATTTGTCTTGTCATTTCAGATTTCATTCTCTTTCCCTTGTATATGCTATGCTGGATGACTCAAGAAAAACAGGCGGATTTTTTGATCAATTAGGATTGCTTACTTCGTAAGCACATTCATGTAATTGAACCACATAATACAGATAAAAAAATCACACCAAGCTTGGAATCCTAAATTCATATAGGAAGGAATGTTCTGAAGTACAGTATGATGAGCGGTTGGGATAGGGATGCAAGAGGGAACCAGGAGGAATCAAAACAAAGCAATTCCATTCCATGCCACCAGCCATCTTAAAGTCATTATAAAATAATGCAGAGCCAATAAGTGCAAAGACAGGGACCATTTCCCAAACATTTTTTTAACTAATTGGACACTGACTGATGACTGGGTTGATAGGAACAAGAGAAAGTTAACTGTATCTTTTGCACATGATAATCTCAGATCAAACTTTGCCTTTTTTGCAATCACTCTAAGTTCAATAAAGTACTCTGGGCTAATCACGGGCCATGACTCTTTTTTTTTTAATTGATCAAGTTGGATGGTTGACATTTTCCCAATCTGGACATTCTAGATTTCAATAATTTTGGTAATTGCCAAAAACAATTAAATTGTTGGCTAGGAAATTCTTAAGGTTTGAAATGCATGTATTTGGAGGATGTCTAAGTCTAGAAATAGTAATATTGTATGTACCAATTTTACTCATGTACTACAATATGAAAAATGTTAATGAAAAAAATCCACCCAAAGCACTTAAAAGGAGATATTGATCTATTAATGTGATCCAAAGAAGGCCTAACATTGAAAATGTTTACTTACCAGCATGTTTCAATGAGGTTTAAGTAAGATAAATTGAGAGGGGAGAAGAAAGATTGATTTCCCAAGATTGTCAGCAACTGTTTTAAATAGAGAGGAAGCATTGGAATGGTTGTATTTTTATGTGATAGAAAATATGTCAGATATGTTTTGACAGAAACTAAGGTTCATGCTAACTACAATATGAATCAGTGGTAATGAAATAAAATTCCAGAACAGCAATTGTCAAATTGGACAAGTGGCTGGTTTCACAATCTTTGAAAGTTATTGTATGGCTCTGTGCTATATGTTCTTCCTTTCTATCCAAAAGTATGAAATTAAAAAGATAAACTTAAAAAAAAGAAGTACAGGTGGTCCTTGACTTATGATCACAGTCGACTTATGATCACAATTAATCAACTTATGATCAAATTGATCACAATTTCTGTGGTTAAGTGATTCATTTGTTAACTGAAATTTCTCCCATGTTACAACTTTACTTGCTACAGTTGTTAAGTGAATCACTGCAGTTTATAAGTTAGTAAACCAGTTGTTAAGTGAACCTGGCTTCCCTATTGACTTTGTTATCAAAAGTTTGCAAAAGGGGATAACATGATCTTCGGACACAGCAACAGTCATATGTATGATCCAGTTGCAAGCATCAGAATTTTTGATCATAATTTTGAACATGGGGATGCTACAAAAGTTGTAATCAGGAAAAATGGTCATAATTCATATTTTCAGTGTCACTGTAACTTTGAAAAGTCACTAAATGAAGTCAAGTACTATCTGTAAATGGTTAGGAAAAATATACATTATTTGGAAATGATTTATAGATGCCATTAAGAACAATATTGATTTATATATGCCATTAAGAGCAATATTTTCAAGACTGTTTAAGAATTGTAATTTATTTTTATTTATTTGTTTGTTGTTTATAAATGTATATAAAAGCATATAAGAAACCATTATCTAGTACATAACACTTCTAGCCTTCTGTCCCATTCATCAAAAGAATGTCTCCATATTGATTGGTAAAACCATCTCTTTGGGGCCTTGCAAAAAATCCAGCATGATTGAGGCCAATCTGATCTCCTGAAGGATGACGTTCCACAGGACAGGTGCCTTAACATAAAAGTCTCTTTTCTGGGTTCCATCAGACAACACTCTCTGGGTGATGTGAGCCAAAATATGTCCCTCAGCTAAACCTGATAGAATGGGTAGATGTAATAGTATCTTAGGTAATCTGGTTCCATGCCATTTTTCTGCCTTCTGATAGACTGTTATAGTAAAAAGTGATTCAGTCAACTTCGGGGAAAACTAACATCTCAGTTTCACATTATTATTTTTAAAGAGCATTTATATAATAGAATTCCTTATTAGCCAAGTGTGATTGGACACACAAGGAATTTGTCTTGGTGCATGCCCTCTCAGTGTAATAAAAGAAAAGATACATTCATCAAGTCTCAAGAATCATAAGGTACAACACTTAATAATAGTCATAGTGTACAATAAGCAATCAAATCATAATAGGAAACAGTTAAAAAAAATCATTAGGATACAAGCAACAAAGTTACGGTCATACATACAAGTGGGAGAAGATGGGTGAAAGAAAGGGAGCATTAATATTAGTAATAGTAATGCTTATTTATAAAAAAAGTCATACTATAAAACAGTCAAGAAAAATCATTAGGATACAAGTATCAAAGTTATGGTCATACAGTCATAAGTGGGAAGAGATGAGTGAAAGGAAGGGAGCATTAATAGTAATGCAGACTTAGTAAACAGTTTGACAATTTGTTTAGCAGATTGATGGTGTTTGAGGGGAAAAAACTGTTCTTCTGTCTAGTTCTGGTATGCAGTGCTTTACAGCATTGTTTTAAGGGTAGGAATTAAAACAGTTCATGTCCAGGATGTGAAGGGTCTGTAAATATTTTCACAGTCCTGTTTTTGACTTATGCAGTATACTGCTCCTCAATGGAAGGCAGGTTGCTGCTCTGATCTCTCTTGTTAATACATTTCTGGCCTCATTGTACAGCATTCTATCACCTTCCTCTTTGGAATGATGTAGCTGCTTAAGCTTAACTGTGAACCAAGGTTTATTGTTACTATATATTCACAGGTTTCCAGTTGGTATACATAGGTCTTCACAGAAGCTGACATATGATGTTACAGTATCTCTGATCTCATCTATATCATATTGATATGCAGCCATTTCACCCATGAACTTACATTTTTCCGAGAATATTCTCCTAATACTTATGTTTGTTGGTTGGATTTTCCTTGAATATGTGCCTTTTTGAGTTTGCTAGTATAAAATATGCAAATATTTTTTTTATTATTTTGTCTTTCAAGCTAATATTTAGGTGGAAAAATAGGTGATGTCTCACTCAAATAGTCATATTTCACACTGATAAATGGAAGCATTTATCACTGCTTGTAATCATGTGTTTTGCAAATCAGTGATTTGTAGCAGGTGTTTGTGAAATTTTTGTCCATATTTTATTTGGCTTATTTTATTTTATATTTATTTGAAATCACAGCACTGGTGGATTTTTGGCAGGAATAAAATAACTATTTTACTGTAAGTGGTTTCAGATTTTTAGTTAAATACTTTATTATTTAATCCAGAGAAGAAAGAAGGTAATTGCTTTTCAGCAGGAAAATCATTATCTGGGTCATCCCACCACTCATTGATTAGAAAGGCAATATATCTTTCAATTGCTTAATATTGTTGCATTTGTGAAGAAGATTTAATATCCCCAAGATATGTATATACATGATGTTCTGCAATAATTAGGGGAGAAATCTTCCCTATCACCCGATATAGTTGGGCAGAATAATGATTCACAAGCGCATCTATGAAATTGCAAGCTGATTAAATCCTTTCCCTGCCCACAACTAACATGTCATTAAAATGAGCCTATTTTAGAATTTTTCTCTCCACTAAGGTTAAAGTATATTATGTTTATTAAGTGACTTTTCTCTAATCAATATTTTTAATCCTAAAAATAAAAAAAGGAAATGCAATTAATAAGAGGTGCATGTATGACTTACAGTCCGCTCTAAATAATAATTAAAAATCATTAATGGTTTTTAGAATCTAGCAAAGAATATAACTGCTGAATTCATGAAGATGCCCACTCTATCTCCAGCTTAAGAAAGGTAGAAATTTTCATGGCTGATTTATTTACAGTTTGCTGGAAGAATAAAAAGTGATATCAAGAAAAAATGAAGGATATTAAAAAGTTGTCAAAATTAAAACCAAGATCAGTTAACAGGGTGTATGTATAAATTGTTATTGATATAAAACAGGGAGATGGGGCAAAAAAAAAAAAAAAACGGAGATAAAGTGGATGCAAAATTTCAAAAAAATAATTGCTGTAATTAATTGGAGGGGGAATAGGGGGAAAAATCAGAAAAATTTATCCCAAAGTATAATTTAAGGGGAAGGTAGCCAAATCATATAACAGGAAATGCTGAAAATTTCATAACAATAAAGGACCATTTCATATGCAGAAATTATGTTAAAGACTCAAAAGTATTGTAAAGAAATACTTTAAAATATTCTCAAAATTCTAAAAGCAAAATCTGAACTGAATCTACCGATATTTCATTTGTTAAAATCTGAAAACACAAAAGAAAAAACTCCCATGATTTACAAAGATAAGTGTTGACAATTGACAATCATTTGGATAGATGAAAATTGATGACAATATCAGATTGCCAGATGAAAATGAATATGCAGCAATTGTAAAATTGTCAATAAATATCTATATCAGAAATCTAATCAAATTTAAGCAAGAAAGCTTTTTTTTTTGAAGATAGTTTTTTATTTTTAAACACAAACATACACATACAAAAACAAAAACATAAAATCCTCTTCCATTTTATATACATACAGTGTGCCAGTTGGTTATGTTTCTAATGTGCTATACTTTTGTAGTCATTTACTCACAATTTATATTAATCTTCACACTGTCAAACTGACATATGTTTATATATTTATCAGTTATTAATCATCCATGACTAAACTATTTATTCCATCATTTGAAATGAGATGTTCCACATTTTATCTTAAAATTATGTTATACTTTCAACCAGTGGTTATATATATCTGTATCATGTTTTATATCAATCTATTAGATTTCTATAACAAAATTATCTAGTCTATTATATTACCATGTCTTTTTATCCAACCATCGATAAAATAAACCCCATATCATATAAAATTGTTTATCTTCTTGTTCTCTAATTTCAAATTTCAATTGACTCATTTCAGCACAGTCCATAATTTTTTTGAAAACTTCCTCCTGCATAGGTATTTTGTCATTTTTCCAGTACTTTGCAAATACAATTCTAGCTGCTGTTAAGACATTTACAATCAAATATTTCACTTCTTTATTGTATATGTCTGGTAAGACTCCCAATAAAAAGATCTCTGGTTTAAAGTCTATATGCTGTTTCATCATTTTTTCCAACCATGTGTGGATTTTAGTCCAATATTTATTTGTGCCTGAACATCTCCATCACTTATGGTAATATGAACCAGGTATCTGATGACATTTCCAGCATTTATCCAATTTATTCTTAAACATTCTTGCAAGTCTCATTGGGGATAGGTGCAAAAGGTACCTGTAAAACATCTTATACAAATTTTCTTTATATGCAGTTGACATTGTCATTTTATAATTTTGAGACCACAATTTTTGCCATTTTTCTAAATCAATCCCATATTCAAAATTTTCCCCCAAGCAATCATCATTTCTTTAACTTGCTCCTCCTCCAATTTAAATTCTAATAGATGTCCATAAAGTTTTTTAATTACCTTTTCATCAGTACCATCAAAATTTTATCTAAGACAGTCGACTTATCATAAATACTTTCTGCCTTGGAATCTTTATCAAACTTAGAATGTATTTGCAAATAAGAAAAACAATTCATTTTTACACCTTGTTCTTGCAACGTTTGCATAAATTTGTGTTCACCCTTTTCATTCAACAACTCTTCATATCTGTTTGTTCCTTTTTATATATTATTGAATAAGAAAAAGCTTCAATAGTTGATATCCATGTTGGAATTTTTCAGTAATACTGTGTTTTAATCTTCTCCCAGCTCAAAAACAATGCCTCATGAATATAATGTCTTCTAAAATACCCTGTGTTTTAGTTCCCTTACACCAGAGAAAGGCATGCCATCCCAGCAGCAAGTCATGGCCTTCTAAAGTCAATAATCTACTGTTCCTTAGTGTTATCCATTCCTTTACCCACATCAAACTTGTCGCCTGGTAATACAGCTCCCAATTAAGCAAAGCAAACCCTTCTCTTATTCTTGCATCTTGTAACAGCTTTAATTTTATTCTTGTTTTTTACCTTGCCAAATATATTTCAACACAATTCTATTTAAATCTTCAAAAAATTATTTCCCTAATCGAATAGAAATTGTCTGGAATAAATATAAAACTCTAGGCAATATATTCATCTTAATTGTGGATATTCTCCCAATCAATGATAGTTGCAATTTTTCCTATTTCATTAAATTTGTTGCAATCTGCTGTTTGAGTGTAACATAATTATCTTCCTTCAGGGTACTGCATCTTGGTGTAATATAAATTCCTAAGTATATAACCTTGTTCGTGACTTGTATTTTTAAAGTTTCTTCCAACTCTTTCTTTTGTCTTGTTAACATATTCTTTGTTAATATCTTTGTTTTGTCTTTATTTATTCTCAGACCTGCTAATTTTCAATATTCTTCTATTTTTTTCTTTTAATTTGTGTGTTGTTTCATTGAGTCTTCTAATATAAATACCAGGTCATCTGCAAAAGCTTGCAATTTATACTCCTCCTTTTTAATTTTCATTCCTTTTCTTTCTTTTTCTTCTTTGATGTTCCCATGCAACACTTCCAATATTAACACAAACAACAGTGGCAACAATGGACAGCCTTGCCTTGTCCCTTTTCTTATATCTATGGATTCAGTTAATTTTCATTCACCATCACCTCTGCAGTTTGTTCATGATATATTGTTTCAATGGCTTGGATAAATTTCTTACCAAAGCCCATTTGTACCAGTTGCAGTAAAATAAATCGCCAACTCACATTGTCAAAGACTTTTTGAGCAGCTAGAAACATCAAGGGCATTTGCTTCTCAGGGTGTGCTTCATAATATTCCAGAATATCCAAAATGATTCTCACATTGTCTTTAATTTGTCTCTTTGGCAGAAATCCATTTTGCTCAGTATGAATAAAGTTATTTAAGTATCTTTTTAGTCTTTCTGCCAAAATTGAAGCAAAGATTTTATAGTCTGAGTTCAATAAAGATTTTGGTCTATAGTTATTAACTTGCTGCAGTATAAGTGTAATGATAGAGGGTAGAGCTGGCGTTCTGGTGGTTGGATGGGAGATCTTGATTCTCCAAGATCACCATCGATATCTCAGCTGCTGGTTGGTCCCCATGGACCTAAACCGTGCTGTAGAGACAGTGATTGACAAGGCACATCCTGTTGATACCAGGGACATTGCAAAGTCCCTGGTGGATCCAGGGAAAGCCCTTTTTGCTGGTGGCAGAGAGGCAGCCTCCCAAGCTGCTGAAGCTGGGATAACTCTGGAATGGAAGAGACTGGAAGAAAGTGTGTCAGTTTGGTGAGATGAACCTTTTACTTATTATTTCTTGGAGAGAACATCCTGAAAAAATGAAAGTAGACTAAAAGTGAAGAGGAAAGAGTTTATGCAGTGATTTTGTCAAAGTGAAAATTTTGTTGTTTTTTCCCCCTTTTTATTGGAAGTTTGAACTTGGCAAAGCTGTTTTACTTTTTAAGCTGGACTGGTACTTTTTAATCTTTTTATTTCTGTTTGTATTTCCTTCTCCTTTTTTAACAAACCTTTTGAAAAAATTTTCTTGATTAAGACTCTCCTGCTTGAATTAAGAGTTATTTCTCTCCCTTTAAAAAAAGGGGAGGAAGAAGATTCTACTTTTTTTTTCTTTTTCTTGTAGCTCCTGGTTGCAGATTGCGTAGGGAGAAGTGAAAGTGAAGGAAAGTAAGTAGCATTGCCACCCAGAGGCTTGGATACATTGTTTTTTTTTCCTTTCACTAGTTTGTGTTACAATCAAGGACTCTGAGCTGTGTATTGGAAAAGATAGAGGTGAGCATGGCAGTTTGTTTATTCAGGTGCTCATTTCTGAACAGATAGTTGGAGTATGGAGTTGAAGTTGAAAG
Organism: Laticauda colubrina; assembly: GCA_015471245.1. Taxonomy (NCBI): domain Eukaryota; kingdom Metazoa; phylum Chordata; class Lepidosauria; order Squamata; family Elapidae; genus Laticauda; species Laticauda colubrina. The sequence goes on along the minus strand of BLBF01000026.1, from coordinate 4,917,248 downwards.
AAAGAAGACTGAAGTGACCTTGAAAAACTCTGAACTGATTTATCAAAGAGCATTGGATATTAGGCGTCAGAGGCTTGTTTTATATTAGAATTGCTCTTTACCTTTTGCTTCTCTTTCTACCACACCCCCACTAGTGGGGCTATTTTTTTCTCTCTAATTGGATTTTAACTTTTCAAACCAGGAACTAGAATGTAAACCTTTTATTTTGGTTTTCTTTTTGACTATTAAGAGGAACATATGGAATATTTTTCTTTTTTTTTCTTTTTTCCCTTTTTATTTTTTACATCTACCATTGCAAATAATTGGATTAAGGTATACAAGTGCCCGAAGAGTTTCTTGCTCCATTTTTCCTTTGGAGTGGCAACTATTTACCTTCATTTTTTTTTCTTTTTTCCTTTTCCCTCTTTTTTTCTTTTTTCTCTCTCTTTGTTTACATTAGATAAGCATTACACAATGAGTAGAAAGACAACAGCCCCAGCTTCTTCAATACCAACCCCCTCAATATCTGGAGGACAATGATCTATACAGACAATATTACAACAGGAAAAAGAGAAAGAGAAGGAAGTGACATTGCAGATGATTATGCAAGGAATTCAGAAAATTGACCAAAAAATTGAAAAGACAGATGAAAAAGTGGAAATGATTCAACAGATGATGATGAAATATGAAGACAGATTCAAAAAAATTGAAGAAGAAGATATACCAAGAGATAAGAAAATTGGAGATATTGATATTCATTTGAGTGATATTGAGAAAGGAGAGGTGCATCATTAGGATGGGAAATAAACAAATCAGAATTTTATTTAAGATTTCAAAATATAGAAGAATGGAAAAGTGAAAACCTTGCTGAAATAATGGCAGAAATATTGGCAGAAACACTGGAAATAACTAAAGAAAAGATGATGGATGGGATGGATGAAGTGTTTTGTGTCTACACAAGATATGCAATGAGGAATAGAGTACCAAGAGAAGTTCACATCAGATTTACTAAGAAGTAAAGTAAGAAGAGTATTAAGACACAGATACTCCAGGTGGTGAAAGAGAATACACTAAAATATAAAAACAAAGAATTTGTGGTGTTGAAACAGATACCAAGAAGAGTAAGAGAGATGAGAAGAGAATATTTATTCTTGACTAAAGAGCTACTTAAAAGAGGAGCAAACTACAGATGGTTGATGCCAGAAGGCCTTTTGTTCACTTGGCAGGAACAAAGACACAGTATTGACACAGTTGGAAAATCTGAGCTGTTCTACTTAGAATGCTTTAGAGAAAATGAGGAAGAAGAAAGAAAGGAAGAGTCACTAATAGAATTCCAACAGAAGTTTATAGCAGTAATTGAAAAAGAAAAAGCAGAAGATGCACTGGGTGGTGAACCCAGAGAACAACGAGAATTGAGATCTACTAGAGCAATAAAACTCTACTTTAAAGCTTAACATGGATGAAAGAAAATTTATTACGATTAACATAAATGGACTTAATTTGGCTATTAAAAGAAGGAAAGTATTTCACAAATTAGATAAATTAAAATTTGATATTATCTGCTTACAAGAGGTACATCTTAAAAAACACATGAATATATACTAAAACAAGAAAAAATAGGGAAATTATTCACATCGCTGGCACAATTGAAAAAAAGAGGTATGGCATTATATATTAAAGAAACAATTTTGGCAGAACTAATTTATACAGATGATGATGGAAGGATTTTGATGGTGGAGATAATGGATAACAGCGTTAAAACACTTTTAATTGCAATTTATGCCCCAAATGATAAACAAAAAGAATTTTTATAGGAAATTACATACAAAAATAACTGATTTGGACTATGTTAATATCTGCATGATGGGTGATCTTAATGGAATAATTGACCAGTTGGACTATAAACACAGAAAACAACAAAGAAAGTAAGAAAGATACTACCAAAATCCTTCCTCTGAATAACAGAAGAATTTAATTTAAAAGATGCATGGAGAGATAGAAATGTGGAAAGTAAGCAATATACTTTCTATTCAAATAGACACACATCCTGGTCTAGAATAGATATGATATGGATGTTAGCAGAATTATTGACTAATGTATGACAGATTGAAATAGAAACAAGCACATGGGCAGATCATAATCCAATATCAGTTATTTGGAAAGGATACAAGAAGAGATCCAGATGGACTCTAAATAATATGATTCTGAAAGAAAAAGACTTTAAACAAAAAATAAATAAAGAACTTGTTTTCTTCTTCAAAGAAAATAAAAAAGAGGATACATCTTTAAAGAATCTCTGGGACATGATGAGGACCTATACAAGAGGCTTGATAATAAATTATACTAGGAGAAGAAACAGAAAACAGAAAAAGACATTTAAGACTTTAGAGGATGACTATAAAAGACTGGAAAAAGACTTACAGAAGTCCCCACCCAAAAAAGACATTAAAAATAAAATGGATATAATTAAACATAAAATGGGACTAATGGAAAAAGAGGAATTAGCACAAAAAATTAAAAGTGTGAAACAGAATTACTTTGAAGATGCAAATAAACCATGCAGATGGCTAGCTTATAAACTGAGAAAGGAAAGAGAATCAAGAAGAATTAGCCAATTGATAAATAAAGAAAGACAGGTTTGTTATAGAAAAGAGGAAAAGAAAAAATTGTACAAGATTACTATTGAAAACTATACCTTCAAGAGAATATTCAAGAAGAAAAAAATCAAGAAATATCTTCAGAAAGCAAATTTACATCAGATCCCAAAAAATATTGAAACAATGTTAGAAGGAAATATAACAATGATGGATCTAACAGAAGCCTTAAAAAAACAGAATTCTGGGAAAGCTCCAGGTCCAGTTGGGTTGCCAGTGGAATTCTATAAGACTTTTCAGGAAATATTGAATCTTCATCTTTTAGAAGTTATGAATGAAGTTATGTTAAATAAAAGAATAACAAAAACAGTCAGAAGCATACATTATGCAAGAAAGCTTCTTTATATATTTACTTATACAACAGGACAAACTTAGAAATTTGGAATCAGTTGCTAGAACAAAAGTAATGATACCAATCAAGTAATAGACAAAATAACTTAAATGGATACTAGAGATAATATTCAAATTTCAAAATAAACTATAAACATCTAAATTGCGATCCACAGCTGATAAAACAATAAAACAGAAAATAAATGTGCCAGAAGAGCATCGTATATATATTTTTTATTTATGCTTAACTGTTATTTATGCTTAGGTTGTGTTTCTTTAAGTCACTATATAAAGTAAATTCTTTCTTTTTTTTCATTAATGCTTATGCATTACCTACCCTTTAAATATCAGGTATTTTTATTTCTTTGCATATGTACTTCTGTAGTAACATTAGAGATAGATTATAACTTTATCAATTATAATTTGATCATTGTAAATATAGGATTTATCTGTTTTAATTATCTTTAATCTTTATGGAGCACTTAACGCTTCAACTTATATATCACTTCATAGTGCTTTACAGAGTTCTCTAAGTGATTTACAGAATGAGCATATTGCCCCCCAACAATCTGAATTCTCATTTTACCAATGTTGAAAAGATAAAGGCTTAATCATTCTTGAGCTGGTCAGGATTGAACTGCTGGCAGTCAGCAGAATTAGCCTGCAATATTATATTTCACCACCATGAATTTACCTTTGTAAATCATAGTGCCAGGTAGAAACAAATACACAGTGAAATAAAGTAATTTTTGAAAGTGTTAGGTAAATATGTGACGAAAATAGGTTAGTAATTTAAAGTAGACTAGGTCAGATTCTCACACCATCTGCTTATAAATTTATTTCAGAAATCATACAAAATATTGTTATTTCCTTATATATCAAGCTTCCCTTTGATATATGTTGGAGTAGAATAAAACATAGAAAATTGAGCTAAGTGCATAGGTTAGACACAATTTGTCCCATTTAATTAGAATTCTTGGGTCTTCGGAGTAAATGTGGCCTTCTATATTCCACACCTATTTTGCTTTTGGAAACTTTGTAGTTTATTAGTTTACAAGTTTTCCATTGATTATTTACAAGTAAAGAATCACTGAACTGGGATTTAAGGCCAATTTAAGGCCAATTAATCAATACAGCTTCTGAAAGAAGAAATAATTGTCTGTTGAAAGCCATCACTGATCCACACTGATCTTGTGTAAAAGAAATGTTCTTGCTACAAGAAACTGATTTCCCCAAGATCACTCACAAGTTACTTTAAACAAAGTGTAAATCTTTACTTTCTTCTGAGAAATCCAATAAAACAATTGCAATTTGATTGTGTAGAACAGGAATAGTTTACTCTCAATAAGAGACAGTAGACAGCACTTTTTAGGCACAAAAACTTCAAGCAATATTATGATTGTGCTATTCACTTCTGATATGGTGCATTCCTCTTTTCTCTTGCAGGAAGACTTGTACGAAGCATCTAACAATGCATTCTCTCAGTTTTCAAGTCTGTATATGTGTGTGTGTATGTGTACACACAGGTGTATATATGTGTGCATGTACACACACACACACACACACACCCATATTTTAAAAAATAAATTCTTTCTCCTTGGTTATTGTACATATCACTTTTCTTGTTCTCTTTTTTCTTTCTCGATATTGTTTATTTTTCTATTCTGGCTTTTCTGTTCCAATCCTTTTCTGTCTTTCATGCTGTTTGTTATTATTGCTCTTCAACTCACAACTGTCTCTAGGACCGTCACTGGGTATATTGTCTTCTGGTGTAAAAAGAATAGACCCTTGGCAGAAAGAGGGAAAAAGCAAATACCAAGGCAAATAACAGGTAAACATGTCTTTTGCCCATATGAAGGTAGAAGGTACTCTGAGAGCATTTGCACCAAGACAAATTCCTTGTGTATCCAATCACATTTGGCCAATAAAGAATTCTATTCAATTCTTAGATATGATCAAAGCCATATACACCACTCAAGCAGCAAAGATAACATTGAATGGTGAATTAACAGAGAAATTTAACATATCAAAAGGAGTAAGATAGAGGTGTTGAGGTAATTCCCCATTAGGAGAATGAGTGCACACAGGGAGACGTAATGAGAATGGTGAGGAATAACACACAACCAACACACAGATACACTGTATAGTAAATGTAGGTTTTTACTTCCAGTAAACAGTTAATCAAAGTCCAACAAGCAGTCCAAGTCACATGGGCTTCCGGTTTTGAGCCTCTTTGGAAACAGACAGAAATCCATGATCGTGCACGGTTTTGGTCTGGGCTTGCTGGTGGAGCACCCCGAGCTGGCTGGTTTTGGGGCTAAGCCACCCCATAGAGGTGGTGAAGAAGGGAGAGACTGCCAACGGCATTGAGGAGAGCCGCATCTCTCATCCTCAGCTGGCCATTACTCCCTTTCCCGAAGGCGATTGCAGCGGTGGTCAGAAATGGCCACCTCAAAGAAGAACTTGACTGGAAAAGAATGTGCAGGAGGAAGATAAGAAGTGAAAGTTCTGGCTGACTGGATTAAATTGCAAAAGCAACAACTAAGGTACTCTGGAATTTAAACTAAAAAAAAAAGTAACATCATTCCCAAAGACTTTAAAAAACAACCAAAGAAAAGAAAAATAGTTCAAAAAATAAGTATAATATTGGAAAACAACAGAAGAGGGGAATACAGAAGAGAGAAATAGAGGTAGAGAGACAAGGGGGTAAAAAGGGGAGAGAGAAGAAGAGAGGGAAGAAGGAAAGGAAAATAAGTTATAAAGGTATAGAGATACAGAGCCTATTTGGAGATAACAGGTGAAAATTTAACTGAAAAAGGAATTTTTTAAAGGTACATAAGATTGTATTGTTATATTAGTATTGGAAATAATTTTAGAAAATTGGAAACAATGTATGATTAAAAAGAGGGATAAAATAGCTATTGTAACCTTGTGAAATGTTTGTTAATAAAATAAATGAAATAAAATAAATGAGAGAATTGAATTAGGAAGGGACGGGAACATTTTAATTAGTTAATGTTTTATAAAATATAAATGAAGAGGGGAGGTAAGTTAATTATGGAAAACTTATAACTGTTCCCATAGAAGTATGATATTTAATTGAAAAGTAATAAAGAAGTTAAGATTTTAATGAATATTAATATTAATGATAGAATTGAATTGGAATGGAATATGTTGTTTTAACTACATATATTTATAATCCTTTTTTTTTTCTTTTTAAGAATATCGTGTGTATTTTAAGAATGTACCAAGCAGAATCTGAATTGAAGTTATGTATTATATTGAATTTTAAACTTTAAGATATATATTGAAGTTCAAATAAGAGTTAAATGGATAAAATTAAAATATATAAAAGTGTCATACTCCAATCAGCAACTACAAGAGAAACTTTGTTTAATGAGAAAAGATAATATGAAATTGAAATAGGACAGACAAAAAGTATAAATAGAAAGATTTGAATCGAGATGAGATAATTAAAATAAAATTAAGAAAATTAAAAGAGGGGAGAAGCTATGTAGAAAATGTAAAACAGTAATAAGATATGGAACTGAACATAAAAATGAGCATGAAATTGAATTTGTGTCTGTACGAAGAAATGTAACCCGGGATCACGCTACTTTCAAAAAAGATGTTTTATTTGTATTTCTTTGTGAAAACTCAAAAAAATATTACACACACAAAAAAAAGCAGTCCAAGTCATACATGGTTAAAGCAGTCAGTTTTCAGTCCAGGGATAATCCAAAATCAAAGTCCAGTATCAAAAACAGTTCAGTAATAGACTCACTTCAATCCAAGAATAATAATGATCAGCAACAATCAATAGGAAAATGGAGAAACTGTGAAGGAAATAATGATAACCTGGGCCAAAAACTTTGGAAAAAGTATTAATTTGGAAGATTGGGAAAACCTATGGAAAATAAATTATAAATTAACTTTATCAGCAAAATAAAGTTAATAAGTTAACCTATAAGAAGAATTTATATGAAATGATTTATCTTTGGCACCTACCAATGAGGCTTGCAAAAATGTTCCCCAGTAATTCAGCAAATTGTTGGAAATGTGGCCATGAGCAGGGAACCTACTATCATATGAGGTGGACTTGCCCAAAAGCCAACAATTATTGGTGGAAAATGAGAAATTGGTTAGAAGAAATTACAAAAGTTAAAACTGAACTGAAACAAGAGATATTCTTATTTAGCATTTTAAAACAAAAAATTAGCACAAAAATCATTATATATTATACTCCATATATTAACAACAGCAAGACTTGCCTTTGCCCAAAATGGAAATGTGAAAATACTCCCCCCGACTTTATGATTATAAAGAAAACTTTGGAATGTGCAGAAATGGACAGATTGTCAATTGAACTTAAAAACAAAGAGGAGTCAGAGTACTATGAGATCTGGAATTTACGGTACAGTTGGTTGGAAGGTAGACATGAAATAATGAAATGAAAGATAAATAAGAAGTGTGAAGAAAGTTAATAATATTATTTACAATTAGATATATTTGTAATATATCAATATATTACAATTAGATATACTTTTGTAATATATCAATTGGATGAAAATTTCTGTCACATATCAATGTAATAAGTGTGGATGATTATACATATTACATAACTTGAGAGATGTCAAATTGAGTGAACACTGTCTTGCTCACGTTGCAATAAGAATGCTTTGTTTTATTGTATGTGTAAATATATTTAATAAAGTATTTTTATAAAATAAAAAAAGAATTCTATTCTACTCTATTCTACTCTATTCTATTCTATTCTATTCTATTCTATTCTATTCTATTTTCTATTCTAGATATTTACAAAAATACCAAAGATGGTACTGCTATAAGTTCTAGAAACATAATGAAAGGAAGAGAGCAAGCATATTCATATTTGTAAGATTCTATATGACTATAGCCATTCTAAAAATAGTTTTAAACTTAAACAGTGATGGTATCTTGATATGGTTCATCTTGTAGGTCTGACAACTAGTGATACTGCCAGCATAACTCTTCTCTTGAGAAGATGTTAATAGATTTCCTTGTGTTCCAACCTACTTTTATCTCTGCTTAATACAAAAAAACCTGCCAAATTATTAAAACAGTATTACATTATTGTGGCATAAGCTCCACCCCTTTTGGCTTTTGAAGTAGAGGAAAGAGGCAGGGCTTGTGACACAATGCAATAATATTGCTTTTATCAGCAGTCTTCTTTGTGCCTTTTCCCATCCCACCATCATGGCATGCATATCATTGCTTCCTGGGAAGAGCAATGAGCAGAGACAGAAGAAAAACAAGTTACGTTTCTTCTGTATTTTGATTACTCATGAGCCATCTCTATTTCAGAGATAGAGAAAGTTATCTAATTTTATTGTTCAATCATTAGGCTGACTTTGTTACAATGGGAATCCAATGTAAAATTTCTCAGAAAAAGGATTACATATGCATAAACTTATTATAATATAATATCTGCCTTTTTTATTTGTGTCTTGTCATTGAATATAAATAAATAAGTTATATAGTTTTATTTGTGTCTCCCTTTGTTTATCCCCATGGCTGTTAATGACTCCATGTCTTCATTTTTTCCTATGAACCATAGCCAGGCTAATCTTCTTCATGTCTCTTGCACATCAAAACTGAGCAATTTATATATTTAGTTCTATTTTAGAAAAAAGTCAATTTTAGACCTTAGAAAAGAGCCCATTCCACTTCAGATTCTGGCTCATAGGTGGTGTTCAGCAGATTCTGACCAGTTCTGGAGAACCGGTAGTGGAAATTTGGAGTAGTTTGGACAACCAACAAATACCACATCTGACTTGAGATTTTACAGTATCCTTCACCAACCATGCCCACCAAACCATGCCTCGTCTATTCTCTGTCTCCCAAGTTCCGCCTGATCAGCTGAGTCTTCTTTTGTTTCCCTGCACAGGAGAACAGAGCTGAAAAGCAGGTTAGTGGGATGGGAAGGGTTCATATGTCCACATACTTCTCTGATCCCTACCATCACCAGAGGTTTCCATTCTTTTCCATGATCTATGATGTCCTTTTCACCCACATTTTAATTTAACTCTTGGCTCCTATCACTTTTCATTAACCTTTTTACTATAAACTATCCTGTTTCTTTCCTTTCTTATTTGCCATGTACAAATATTTTTCCTAGTATCAGCAGCAGTAAACTTGAACTCTATAATTTCCAGGGGTAGGGATACAAGGTTACACTTTCTGTAATTATGAGGTTGTTGAGTGATGTGTGAGAGTTTCCATTCAGTAATCCATAATTTCCTATATTACAGTTGAAGTCTTAAGTAGAATAAACATTGTTTACAATTTTCCCATATAACTTTTTAGATAAGGAAATCTAGGCAACAAAATGTACTGTGACTGAGAAATTAAGATTAATAGAAAGTAATGAGTTATGTTTGTCATTTGCAGCAATAAAGTAAACCATATAAGGTCTAACTTTAGAAAGTAAATATGGAAGAACTATGGAAATGAAATAAAGAAGTGGGAACATTATTTTTCAGGGAAATAATAATTTGGAAAAATGGAAGACAGATAACTTTACAATATTTAATCCATGTTAAACACATCCAAGCAAATTCCATTTAATTTAGATAGGTTACAGCTCCTTTTAAAATAAATTGAGTTAATCAGAGCACAATCATTGAGAATTTAAAAAAAATAGAGAAAGGCACAGGAATCATGGTTGGGAAATCATGAGAATAATTTCTAAAGATAATTAGCAGAATTACTTCAATTTTAGATGTGGTGTATTTCAAATAAATATACTGAACTATTTTATTTTGAGAAGATAAAATACATCAACAGATGAGATTTTAAAAAGTCTATTGTATCAGTGACTATGAACTATTGGCCAAACCTAAAGTGATTTGAAAGCCAATATAATATACTAGCCAGTATAATATTTTGCTTCCTGCTTTCTGTATCCCTTGTTTCATGTGTACTATTGGGCAGACAGCTAAATCTTACTTTGGCACTGAGGCTGAGAATAGGAAATGCCACTGCATTTGAAAATAGGAAGCTAAAAGGGTTCCTGTATTTTCATTGCAAAATATCTTGTTCTTAGCTGCTGCTTATTGTTCATTTTTCAATTTAATTCAATTTATTGAAGTCATACACCAGTATATATATATTGGTCATTAATAGAGAGTGCACATGTATAGTTAGGTAATTAATAAAAGCAATGTTGGTTTCACATTAAGAGAAAGAAAAGTTCTATTTAGATCTAATCCGTCCATTAAACTTTTTGGACCAGCTTTTATCTCATGACATTTAATGCATACTGTGGTGACCCATACCACAATATGAGCTATTATTATATACTGTTATATAAAATATCTATAGCTATCATTAAAATGTTTCTTCTCTAATATGACTGTGTAAATTATGTTTTTACTGCAAGCTATAATGTATTTCTTGTATGTTATCATATTAGCAGACAATGATCAATTTAAGCAATACATTTTCAAACAATTTATGGCAATCAGTGATTGTCATTAAAATTGCCTTCCATTTGAAATATGTATTATTCTACAATAGATTTCTGGAGAACATACTTATATTACAGCTTAGCCAACAGAGTATACTTTGATTTGATTAGTATTTACTAACAGGGAATGGCTATCATGTTAGTAGACACATAGGCTTCATTTGACAGCGTTTAAAGAAAAGCTGCTTATTTTTTTCCCACTCTAATCCCCTTTTTGTTATGTTCAGCTACATAATACAGTTCATGAGTACCAACTACTAGCTAACATTGTAAAGACTGAATCAATGTCATAATCCTATTACATGCTGAAAAGAAGGATACTATTCACTCAGTTGAAAAATATGTTTTTAAAAAGTGAAATGTATTGAACTATAAAATCTTACAAAAATATTTGTTTAATGTTTTATCACCATACTAACATCTCATCCAAGGCCTTTAGTTCTTCCCTATGAAATGCTAGTGAATTGAGCATTTCTTAACTACTGGTTCCTTTGTCAATCTTGAAACACAGACAATATCCCCTATTCCACGTCTTTATTGTCAGTTCTAAGGATTATTTCTGTACCAGTCTCTTTAATCTTAGTCCTTTTTTTCACATTATGCTCTTTGGTCTGTTATCATCAGAGCTTGCAAATCATGTGCATTTTCTTTTATCAAACATAGTGTCATCAACATGGAGTATATTATTGATCTTTCTTCCTTCATTTTTAAAATCACACTATTTTTTTTCCAATCCAGCCTTTCTTAATATATCTTCAGCATGTAGGTTGAATAAATAAGGAGAGAGAGTATACTTATTTTATTGTTTTTCTGACCTACAGGAATTCTGTTTTGTCATATGTCATCTTGCTGTGGTTTCTTGTTTGGTATATATATTTCACTTCAGGACATTGAGATTTCCATTTTTCTGAGGACATTCTATAACTTAACATAGCCAACATAATTTAAAGTCTTTGTAAAATCAATAAATTGTATACTGAATTTGTTTTTGGTGCTCTCTGGCTTTCTTAATTATTTAGCAAGCATCAGTAATGTTTCTTGATCTTTGAGCTTTTCTAAAATGAGTTGAAACAACCGATATCTCCATTCCCATCTAGGATTACACTGGATGATCCTAAGCAGTCATTTGCTGGCATGTAAAATCAAGTACATTGTACGGTAGTTTGTATTTTCTGTTATGTCTTGTTTCTTTGGTGCTGGTATGCAGTAGTGTATTAACTATTAAGCAGACTAAGCATGTGCTTAGGGCAACTGGCCCAAAGGGAGCATCACAAATTTGAGAAAGAAAAGAAACCAATAAAGGTTTGTAAAAATCTTGTATGTACAAAAGAGGGGAGCATCAAAAATTGTCAGTGAGCAATTCTTGGGCATAAGTGAGCTTTAATCGTGATTGATCCCTTCAATGTTTATTTCAGTGCTATTCTCCAGATTATCTGTAATATACTAGTTAGAACCTTTACCCTTTCTTACTTTGTTGCTTATCTTTTTTTGTAGTTATTTCATTAACACCTGTTGAATAACTTAATAGTGATCAGGACAATGATCTAACTTCATCTTATAATAGCAGAGATAAATAAGTAATATCTTCTAATGTAACTTGGTATAATGACATTATTTGTTGTCTCTGTCAGTCTGTCTTTCTCTCCTGTAGGTACAATATATGTGTGTGTCATGTGTCTGTGTGCCTGTGTACTATATATATTGTAGATCAGGGCTGTCAAACTTGTGGTCCACAGGCCAGATGTGTCACATGCTGGCCATGCCCACACTCAGCTTAGCATGAATGTGGCCAGCACATGACACATCCAGATCATGGGCCAGGTATTTGACAGCCCTGCTCTAGACTGAAAACCTGATACTTCATGCTGACAGGAGTCTTGTCCAGAACAGGCATATAACACAAGAGTTCAATACCTACAATTAAAATCTACTGTTTTCTTTTGTCTGGATTCAGCTCACCTTAATATGAACTTAAAAGAAAAATTGTATAATTATTCTAGTGATAAGTAGTTAACATTCTGGCCATTTGTCACATTAATAAAATTACAATTTTTTTATCAACTCTTGGATATGTTTGGGGGCCATATCCAATGCTTCCAGGTGTCTTAAGAAGTTCTAGGATTGTTGATTCATATTATCAGAAGGTATATAAACTTTAATTATTCTATAAAATGGTATATAAATATTACAAGGGTACATGTTTTCTAAATATTTAATACATAACAATTTAAGCACCTGTCACACTGCACCAACGGATGCAAAGACGATATAAAAAGGACAAAAAAGCTTACAATTCATTGGAAAACGCGATGTACTCAGTGCCTCCGTTTTGCTTCCTCTCCATCCATCCAGCATCCGTTAATTGACATTTCATCCACTCAGAAAGTTTTGAGCTGCTCAAAACCTTTGCGCAGAAAATGTATCCAATTCGTCCATTCTGCATCCTCTAGGCATCCGCTAGGCATCCGTTCTGCATCCGTTACACATCCGCTATATCCGCCAGGCATCCGTTCTGCATCCGCACAACTCGCATCCGCTCGGATGCAGGGAGGAAGCGGAATGGATGCAGAACGGATGCAGAACGGATGCAGAACGGATGCAGCATGGAAACAAAGCGTTTAAAACGGAAAAAATGTTTGCAGAGGGGACCTATCTCAGATATTAAGGAGGTCTAGAGGATGCCTAGAGGATGCAAAGGGACACCTATACTGCCTATAAAAAGGGGGAGCAACTCACCTGCAGCTCACTTTCAGACCAGCAGCCTAGCTGTGCAGACCTCTGCAGCCTTCATCTGACTCTTGCTCTTACACAGCATCCAGTCATGTCCACCGTGGATCGTAACACAGTCCTTTTGGCAGCCACCATCCTCTGCAACAGTGCGAAGCCATCTATAGGCTCTGTGAACTCTACTATGGGAAGAAAAGGAGGCGGCCAAGAAGCATCTGGTTCTGAAGATGGATCGGGAGAAGAGCAGAGGATGGACTGTACAACAAGCTGATGGTGGAGCTCAGGAACGAAGACACTCGGGCATTCCAGAACTTCATGAGGATGCCTCCAGCCATGTTTGACGAAGTTGTGCAGTGCCTGACACCCAGGTTGACCAAGGCAAACACCAACTTCCAGCCCAGCCTGGAACCTGGGCTCAAGGTGGAACTCAGTCTGCGCCACCTGGCCTCAGGGACCACCTACAGGAGTATGCAGTATGGCTGGAGGGTGCCACCCAATACCATCAGCATTGTGGTTAGAGAAGTGGTGCAAGCCATCATCAAAGAATACCTGCAGGAGCTCCTCCAGTGCTCCTCCACTGATGAAGGATGGAAGAAAGTTGCAGAGCAGTGGTATCAGAGGTGGAACTTCCCACACACCGTTGGAACCATAGATGGGAAGCACGTGGCCTGCAAAGCACCACCCAAGTCGGGCTCAACTTATTTCAACTACAAGGGCTTCTTCAGCATTGTCCTCTTTGCCATGGTCAATGCTGACTACAAGTTCATGTATATCGATCCTTCAGGCAGCGGCTCATCTTCAGATAGCCAGGTATACAACGCCAGTGACCTCAAGGAGGGGCTGGAAGGCAACCTCATCATGGGCTTTCCAGATCCAGACCCGCTGCCCAACAACACGCAAGATGTGCCCTACTTCATCATGGGTGATGACGCCTTCTCCCTCACAACCTACCTCATGAAGCCCTACACTTCCAGACTCCTCACCCGTGAAGAGAGGATCTTCAACTACAGACTGTCCAGGGCAAGGCGGGTGGTGGAGAACGCCTTTGGCATCCTGGCCAACAGGTTCCAGGTACTTCTCACCGCCATGCAGCATTGGCCAGAGACCGTGAGGAGGAACGTGGAAGCTTGCTGCATCCTGCACAATCTCATGCGCACCCGCTACCCAGACTTGCAGAAAAGGCTCGTGGACCTCAAGCAAGGCAATGGGGACATGGAGCCTGGGGAATGGAGGCAAGGGCGAAACCTGATAGACACTGAGGATGTGCAAGGCCCCAACAGAGCCTCACGTGAAGGGAAGAAGCAGCGCAACCTCCTGAGACATTGGTGCAACTCCCCAGCTGGAGCAGTGGAGTGGCAAGACAGGATGATAGATCATTAATGGGTGCTTCCTTCAGCCTGTCTCATCACACTGATGAGATTGGGCCATGTATGTTGGGTGGGCCTACAATGAACAGGGCATTTAATAAAGAGTTGTGTTTGTGTTGACATGTGTGGATGATTATTACATTGTTTTTGATAATAAAGGGCCATAGGTGTGGCACCTGGGAGGGTGGACCATACAGTCCCACTATGCTTGCACTGGAGGTTTATCTATCCCACAGCTATTACCCATTCCAAAGGTATCCCTGCCCATCCCACTGCTATCCTTACCCATCCCACAAGCATGCAAAGGCTTAAACCAATTCTAAAAGTTTCGACCAAGAATTTATTACAAAGAAAAGAAATGAAGCAAGTGTGTGAATCAAAGATAAACTTTATTGAACAACAAGCTGTAAAAAATGACCGAAGTCAAGTGTCCAAATAAAGTCCACAGGTAGCCAGCTACCCAGTCTCTGGCACTCTTATTGGTCACTCGGAGGTGTGCCCAGTCTCAGGGGTGAAGGGTCCAGGTGCTGTGGAGGTGGGTGGTGCTGGAGTGCTGGTCTGTATCATCATTGGGCTGCCTGGCCCTGAGAGGACAACAGGGGACGGTGTGTTGAGAAAGCTCTCAGACAGCTGGCTCAGACCTGCGATGCTGAGAGGTCCTTCCTCCATGCCATGGGGTGTCAGCCCCAGTACTGATGAGAGATGTACTGAGGCCGGGCTTGGCTGTGGGGTGGAGGAAGGAGTAGTGTAGTGGGGCTGTCTGGCCTGCAGCTGGGTGAGGACTGGCATGGGTGGCATCGCTGTCGTCGGTGGCATCATTGTCGTTGGTGGCATCGGTGGCATCTATGGAACCGGTGGCAACGGTGTCGTCTGATGACTCTGATGGACTGGGAAGGGCTGCTGCCTGTGCTGCTGGACCTCCTGGTAGCCGTAGCCCTGGTAGGTGAGGGGCTGTGGGAAGCATTGGAATGGGGGGGACATCACCTGGGGTGGAGGAGAAGACCTGGACTGGGTGGGAGCAGGTTCCTCTGGATCTGGAGGGTTGTGAAGCAGCTCGGTGATCCGGTCCTTCACCACCTGGTACTGGGGTTCCTCCATGTTCTTGAGGGTCTGGTTGACATAGGTGAGGAAGGGCTTGAGGTTGGAAGATGAGGAGTCGGTGCTGACCAGCTGAGAGAGGATATCTATACTGGTGCGGATGGTGTTCCTGATCTCCAGCAGGACAGTGTGGTTCTGCTCCTCCTGCTGTCTGGCTCTCTGCCTTTCTGTGGAGGCAGAGCTGGGGGGTGGTGGATGCGGCTACGACTGTGGTGGACCTGATGTCTCCTTTCTCCCACCGCACCAGGGAGTCCTCCACGCGCTCCACCACGGTTACAACACCTGTCTGCGGGTTCTCCGCCATGGCACGCTCCACAGAAACCTGCCTGGAGACAGGGACTGACTCTCGGCCGGAAGAGGACTGGGTATCAGCAGGCTGCCGGAGAGAGAAGGTAGACAGAGGGGCTCCTGGTGCTCCTCGGTGGCGGATCTCACCCTCCAGGAAGCTGCACCTGGCCATGACATAGGTCTCTCTGTCCGTCAGCTTAACCGTGGCCTGGCCAGATTTCTTCAGGTGCAGCTTCCCATACCAGGTGTGCATGTGCTTCCACCAGCCGAGGAACACCTCTGAAGTGTAACCCATACTCTCCGCCCTCTCTCTCCAAGCAGCCTGCTTCCTTTTGGTGTCCCTGTACAGCGGTGTCCCTTCCGCCACAGATAGTCATTCTCTCTCAGCCACTCCAGCACCTCATCCTCGTGTTCCTCCTCAATAGAGTATTGCCTCCTCTCCCGTCCCCGCATACGCCTCTTCCTCCCTTTGGCAGAACCAGATGGGCCCTCATCAGAGGGGCTCCCAGGTGGTAGGGGCTGCTCCTCCACACCACCACCACCACCACCAGCAGGATCATCATCATCACCAGCAGGATCATAATCATCATCATCATCAGCAGCAGCAGCAGCAGCAGCAGCAGGATCATCATCAGCAGCAGCAGCAGCAGCAACAGAATCAGCAGGACCAGGATCAGCAGCAGCAGAGTAAGCACCAGGAGACCCAGCAGCACCAGAAGCAGCAGCACCAGCAGCACCAGCAGGACCAGGAGCACGAGCAGGACCAGGAGCACGAGCAGGATGAGCAAGACCAGGAGCACGAGCAGGACGAGCAGGACGAGCAAGTCCAGGAGCATGAGCAGGACCAGCAGGACCAGCAGGACCAGCAGGACCAGCAGGACCAGGAGCAGCTTCAGCAGAGTAAGCAGCAGCAGAAGCACCACTGCCAGGAGCAGCTTCAGCAGAGTACGCAGCAGCAGAAGCACCACCACCAGGAGCAGCTTCAGCAGCAGCTACAGCACCAGAAGAGTGAGCCCGAGCAGCAGAAGCCCCAGCAGAAGCAGAGTCAGGGACAGGGGACGGGAGGGTGGCCCTGTCCCTCTTGCCAGGGATGGCGGTACATTGCTGAGATGTTCGCTTCTTCCCCATGGTTGTGGGGTTGCTGGCTGGCAGGGAGGCTGGCAGGGAGGCTGGCAAGCACCAAGGCTGGCAGGAAGCCTGGCACCAAGGCTGGCAGGAAGCCTGGCACCAAGGCTGGCAGGAAGCCTGGCACCAAGGCTGGCAGGAAGCCTGGCAGGCAGGCAGGCAGGCAGGCAGGCATGCACCAAGCCTGGCAGGCAGACTGGCTGGCAGGGAGGCTGGAAGGAAGGCTGGCAGCAAGGCTGGCAGGCAGGCAGAGAGCAAGGCTGGCAGGGAGGCTGGATAGGAGGATTGGAGGCAGGTTGGCAGCAAGGCTTGCATGCAGGCATGCAGGCAGGGCAGGCAAGGACTCGATATATCCTGCAGCAGGTCTTTCCTCCGAATGCTGGCCACATGCAAGCTGCTTCCCTTTATATCCGCGTGGCTTACGCAATGCATTCCCCCTGCATGCGTAATTAACGCCAGGCATCCGCTAGGCTTCCGCTCTGCATCCGCTTCATCCGCTGTGCATCCTCTATGCATCCGCTCTTTTTGTTCCGCATCCACTTTGCTGTGACCCCCCGGAAGCCTAGTGGATGTGCCATCCGCTCCCATCTGCTTCCATCCGCTGGGCTTCCGTTTTGCATCCGCTTTCCATCCGCTCTGCGTCCTCCCTGCGTCCATGTTATCCGCTCCAGTTATGCAATTTTTTGCCCCTTTTGAGAGCAGATAACAACGGATGGAACATTTTGCTCGTCCATTGTGTCCATTTTGCATCTGCTGGGCAGTGTGACAGGGCCTTAAATAACAATTTACCTCAGCACCAGTTTAGTTCTAACATCTAAAGTGATTGCATTACAGGGAAACATTTGAAATATTATCTGGCATCTTTATTTACTTATCCTTCCCAGACTAACATGACAGTTATAATATTATTATTTTTTTTGCTTAAGTGTAATCACCATCTTTTCATTCTAACCCATTCAAATTATTTTTGCTCATGTTTAAAAGTATGAATTGTATACCTGACCTATACTTTGAGATTTGCAGAAGAAATTTTGTCTTTATATTCTATATTTTAGTAAGAAGAGAATACATTTTCTTTCATTACATCATACAAAGAAATTCATCTGATTTCATCACTGACCATAAAATTAATGAACTTGAGAGAAAGAACGGTAGAGAGAAAATAAAGATGGATTAAAAAAAATAAATGTATTCCAAATTAAATCTAATTTGGATAAAATTAAAGCATTTCTGTAAACAATAAGAGGAATATTTCAGAAAAATCTTAATCTGTAATAGATTTTATGATTACATATATTATTTATTTAAATTAGTTTATTTCAAGGTATATCAATAAAGAAACTAACTCATAAGTAAATACTATAATAGAGTCATATATAATTTTGGACATCTGCCATCTTTACCTCCAGTTTATTTAATGAAATCAATTTAAATAACAAACAAGGTGGTTGTAATGTATTGTTGTTCAATAGTCAGATATAGACTATTATATCTGACTATTATATAGAATAGATGTTCCATGTTTCATGTTATTTATAAATAATTTTCTGTCTTCAAATGTTTAGAATTAAAACATATATTATGTTTATATATAATATATGCATTTCAATTTATAATTACATAAATTGTAATGAAATCATTACAAATGCTTAGCCTATAAGTAAAATACAATAATTTCTTTTTAACAGAGTTAAGTGAAATTCTAAAATTGCTGATAATATATAGTTTTACCATTCTGGTAGTCTAGAAGTGTCAGACCATTGTTCCCAGTCAGAACTGCCATTGTATACATCATGTTGGAGAAGGTTGTCATCAAAAATTACCAGTTTCAATTGGCATTTTTTTTTACTTCATTGAACATGTGGAGATTTCTCCAGGATTTTCAGAAATTTGATAATTGATATCAATATGTTTTTGTTCATGTTTGTGGATAGAGTTGGATAGAGTTCAAGAAGTAATCTATTTGTTCACTAAAGTCTCATTAAAGAAGTGACTCTCCAGAAAATATGGATTCAATTGTCTAGAAATGACATTACCTATAAGTGTTGACTAGCTATGGATCATAAATGAAGTAGGAAATTCTAAAACTGCTAAGAGTGATTTGTCTTCAGTGGACACATACATAAACCAAAAAGATTCCTTCTTCAGAGAAGAAGGAAATCATTCAAGACTTTTATGGGAAATTATATGAGCAAGAGAATATTGATGAAGAAAGAATTAAACAGTATTTACAGATTGCTAATCTACCTAAGATACCTAAAGAAACTGAAAAAATGTTAGTTAGCAACATAACCATGATGGAGTTAACTGAAGCACTTAAGAAACAAAACAATGGGAAGGCACCAGGCCCAGATGGACTTCTGGCAGAATTCTATAAAACATTACAAGAATCGCTGAACCTTCCATTGCCAGAAGTCATGAATGAAGTTATGCTAAAGAAGAAGATACCTAAAACATGGTCAGAAGCCTATATTACACTTATTCCAAAAGAAGAGACTGATCCATCACAAATTAAGAATTATAGAACTATTTCTTTATTAAATGTAGAGAGACTCAAAAAATATTTAAATAATTTTATTCATTCTGACCAAAATGGATTCCTGCCAAAGAGACAAATTAAAGACAATATGAGAGTAATACTGGACACTTTGGAATATCAAGAGGCTCACCCTGAAAAACAAATAGCTTTGTTATTTTTAGATGCACAAAAGGCATTTGATAATGTGAACTGGAGATTCATGTTATTATTATTAGAACAGATGGGCTTTTCCAGAAAATTTATTCAAGCAATACAAGCCATATATTATAAGCAAATGACAAAGATAATGATAGAGGGAGAATTAACAGACTCTGTCAATATAAGAAAAGGTACAAGACAAGGTTGCCCACTATCACCTTTGCTATTCATATTAACTCTGGATGTGTTAAATAGAAACATTAGAGATGAAAAGAGTATAAAAGGAATGAAAATTAAAAAGGAAGAATTTAAATTGCAAGCTTTTGCAGATGACTTGGCTTTTATTTTAGAAGTCCCTCTAGAAACATCACCAAAATTATTGGAAAAGATAGAGGCATATAGCAAGGTGGCCAGCTTGAGAATAAACAAAGATAAGACAAAGATTTTGACAAAGAATATGTAACTAAGACAAAAAGAAGAATTGGCAGATGTATTGAAAATTCAAGTTACGAATAAGGTTAAGTACTTGGGAATACATTTGACAGCAAGATGTAGTACATTAAAAGAGAACAATTACATTAAACTTAAACAACAGATAGCTCTAGACTTGATGAAATGGAAAAACCTACAATTGTCACTAATAGGGAGAATTTCATCAATCAAAATGAATATTTTACCCAGAATTCTATACTTGTTTCAAACAATACCAATTAGGCTTGGAAAGGACTACTTTGAAGATTTAAACAAAATTGTGTTGAAATATATATGGCAAGGTAAGAAAGCGAGAATAAAGTTCAAACTCTTACAAGATGCTAGAATTAGAGGAGGATTTGGTCTGCCTAATTGGGAGTTGTACTACCAAGCTACAAATTTGTCATGGGTTAAGGAATGGATAACATTAAGAAATACCAGATTGTTGAGATTAGAAGGACACAATTTGTTGTTGGGGGGGTATGCCTTTTTATGGTATAAAGGAACTAAAATACAGGGTTATTTTAGAAGACATCATGTACGGGAGTCTCGATGGTTAAATTGGGAGAAAATTAAAAAATAATGTTATTTGAAAATTCCAGTCTGGTTATCGACTATTGAAGCATTTTCTTATCCTATAACATATAAGAAGGAACAAACAGTTAGATATGGGGAAATTTTGAATGAAAAGGGTTAACTTAAACTGATGCAAAAACTAGAGGAACAAGGTATAAAGATGAATTAGTTTTCTTACGCGCAAATACATTCAAGGTACGAAAAAGACTTCAAAACAGAAGGTTTCTATAATAAATTGACTGATTTAAATAAGATTTTGATAGGTACTGATGAAAAGGTGATTAAAAAAATTGTATGGATATTTATTAGAAATTAAACTAGAAGAAAAACAAGTTAAAGAAACTATGATTGTTTGGGGGAAGAATTTTGGATATGGGATTGATCTAGAGAAATGGCAAAAATTGTGATCTCAAAATTATAAAATGACAATGTCAACAGCATTTAAAGAAAATCTGTATAAGATGTTTTACAGGTGGCATTTTCCCCCAACAAGAATAGCAAGAATGTTCAAGAATAAATCGAAAGATGTTAGAAATGTCATCAGATATCTGGCTCATGTTACAATATGTGGTGGACTTGTGCGGCTACAAAAAAATATTGGACTAAAATCCACGCGTGGTTGGAAAAAAATGATTAAAAAGCATATCAATTTAAAACCAGATATATTTTTATTGGGAATTCTACCTGATACATACAGCAAAGATTTTAAATATTTGATTGTAAATGTATTAACAGCAGCTAGGATTGTATTTGCTAAAAATTGGAAAAATGAGAAAATATCATTGCAGGAGGAAATTATTAAGAAAATACTGGAATGTGCTGAAATGAGTAGATTGACATTTGAAATTAGAGAACAAGAGGATAAACAATATTAGAAAATTTGGGACCTTTTCTATCAATGGTTAGACAATAAAATATAGTAATAGAATATGTAAAATTATAGAAAATAATGAATATATAAAGATGTATTTCTTTTATTATTATTATTATTACATATATAAAATGTTTTAAAAATAGATTTGGAAGGACTATATGAATTGTTATAAAATAAACTAAGTGTAGCTATCTTGCAAAGTATGAATGAAAAAAATTATAGTCAAATGATTGCTTAATAATACTAGGATATTCAATTTCTGATAATATGAGTTATCATGTAATGTAACTGTAATTGAGACTATGAAATCAATGCACAAAAAAATTGTAAACCAACTGACACACTGTTTATATACTGATGGAAGAAAGCTGGATGTTTTTATGTTTTGTTTGTTTTTGTTTGTCCTTAAAAATCAATAAAACTTTAAAAAAAAAAACCCAAAAAGATTCCAATCAACAGTATTTTTCATAACTAATGGACAATTTCCAGGGCAACTAAATAGTATTGAAATATTGGTGACAGAAGAAAAATATGACTTTGTGAAAAGATTATTTCTGACAGAACCTGCCCTCACAACTAGGCTCAAAATATTTATTCATGAGAGAAAGTCTTGGTTTTATTCAAAGAAGCATTTGAAGGCTTCTCTATTAACCTACCAGCCTTTGTTTAATTTGCTTATTTGAGTTGCCTTGAATATTGTAAGTCATGGGACAGCATGAGTTTTCATTAACTTTATGTGACAAAGAGATTGAGGACATTGTTAGCATATATAGTTTAAGATTCCAACCTTGAAATATATGAAGGCAACAAAATTATATCATTTTAATTGGTAATTGTTTTGACAACATATAAAGTTGCAAAAACACATTTTTTAAAAAAATGTCATCCTGCACTCTAGTAACTGTTGAAGCTTTGATATGTTGTTATCATGTGTCATATAAAATCATGGCAAAATTAACTAAACTAAATTCTATTCATTTTTAATTAACTCTGGAGAGAGAGGGGGGAGAGAGAGAGAGAGAGAGGGAGGGAGGGAGGGAGGGAGGGAGGGAGGGAGGGAGAGAGAGAGAGAGAGAGAGAGATTGGTTTAATTGTAAAATATATAGCTATAGGTATCTCCACTAAAAAGTCAAGACCCTTTCAAGTAAAGCTCAGTTCTTAGTAATCCAGAATAACCAAATTGCCTTCTTTTTAGTTTCATCTATAGCTATTCCATAGACATTTCCACACTAACTACTCATCATATTTGATTCTGAATCAAATTTATTGTCCTTCAAAATCAGTCAAAATCTACCTGCTGCAGAGGACTGTTCCTATCAATAAATAATTTTAATCTTAACATATAGATATTATATTTTATAATTTCAAATATGCTGTATTAACCATTTTTCAAAGTATGCAGGAAGTAATGAGTTCTGCTTTGTGCTTTTTTATTGCCCCTCTTCAATAATTCAAAAATTGTAAAGCATGAAAATGACTGAAACACAATCCAGTTATACCCTTTGTGCTTGCAATCACATTATGTTTATCAGCAAATCTGAAGTGGAAATATAACCATATTCAGCCGAAAGCAGTTACAAAGTTGTCTGTATTCAGGAACCCTGATAAGGCAAGGTCTCTGATCTTGTAGCACTTTGTAATTAACACAGTTAATTTCCAGTCAAGCTTGGAAGATCAGTGCCGAAGATGGTAAAAGATTTTTGCTGACCCTTACATTTACAAATTTTATACACCTGTATTTAATATATGTTTTCCAAAATTCTCATTGCATAGCATTTTCAAGTGTAAAGGTTAAAATCTTTATTGCTGCTAGCTTTTCTTTAGCAATTATGTTAACATCTAACCATTGTTTATGGGGAGGGGGGGGAAACAGCAAAGAAAAAGCTATTGGTAATGTGTATATAAGCATCCAGCCAATGTAGCTTTTATATTTGCATATATTCTATGGAAAGGAGCTGATTATTGCTCTTATGTGTAATTCTTTTCAAATAGCATTTAATACCTAACAGACTATCTCTGAAATAACATTTGGATCTCCAGGTTTCCAAATGTTAAAAATAATGTATATTAATAAACATTAAAATTAATATAAACAGAGAGATGTAAATAAATAATATAGATAAAAATACAATAACAGTTCAAGGTATTTGCAACTCACTAATATTTTCAAAAAAAGATTTATATTAGCATATAAATATTTATATTTATATTAGCATATAAATATTTATATTTATATTAGCAAATATTTATATTAGCAAATACAATCAAGTCTAGAACTGAAAAATCACCAAGTGAGTCAAAACACTGATTGTGCAAAGAAGCAGTAGAAATAGTACATACTCATCATGTAAACTTCTTATAAACTATAGTATAATATAGTAACTAAAATTATGTACTAGAATATAAAAATTATCATATGCCAATAATAAAAATATTCTGGAAAAAGAAAATTGAAAAAGTAGATAACAATTAGAAAATATATACACATACATGTAAACACACACATATATGACTCATACATATATATATATATTTTACATGCAGATAGATAGATAGATAGATAGATAGATAGATAGATAGATAGACAGACAAACAGACAGACAGACAGATAGATAATTAATGATATCCTAGGTCCTTGGGAAGAATGTATGAAGACCAATATCAATAAAGAACTCACAGCTGTCATTTTATTCTGTCATGCCTCTAATAATAGTAAAAAACAGTAAATTTGTGTCACCTGACTCTAAATAATTGGGTATGAATTTGAAGAAAAATATATTTGGATCTTAGGCCAAATATCACACATTTTTATTTATGATCAGCAGCAATAAAATTAAAATTTTAAATTCATTGTCCATTATTTGTTTAATAATCTACTGCATTTACACAGTAGCGACACAGAATGAGTTACATCACGTTTCACATCTGAAAGAAGCACAGCAGTAAAGTGCAAATGTATTTCAAGTGCTTGCAGAAGGCAATATAATAAAACATGATTTATTGTTTCAATTTCTCTAGATTTAAATGGGCAAGTCCTTTTGCCATAAAATCTTAAGCCCATGTCACATTGCACCAACGGATGGAAAGAGGATGTAAAACAGAGAGAAACACTTGCCATCCATTGGTTAACGCGATTCATCCGTTCTGTACACACTGCATCCATTTTTCATCCTCTCTATCCGTCCAACATCCGTCGACTGAAGTTCCATCCGCTCAAAAAGTTTTGAGCTGCACAAAACTTTTTGAGCGGAAAATGTATCAAACGCGTCCGTTCTGCATCCGCAACGCATACGGGGAACATCCGTTCTACATCTATCGTCATCCGTTACGCGTCCGCTATATCCGCTAGGCATCCACTGCGCATCCGCGCAACTCAAATCCGTTCCAGCAGAAAATGGACATAGGGAGGAAGCGAAACGGATGAGGAATGGACACAAAGCATTAGTAGCACGGACGGAGAAAGGATGAAAGAGGATGCAGCTCGCATACAAAGCATTTAAAATGGAAAAAACGTTCACAGAGGGGACCTATCTCGGATATTAAGGATGTCTAGAGGATGCCTAGAGGATGCAAAATGACGCATAGTGGAAAGGAGTATAATGAATTAGTTTGCCGGTTTCCCAGCAAAAAAGTTTTGTTTTGCTGTGTTTTTATAATAAAATTTATTAAATTGTTGGGCACTTACAAAATATACTGTATTTCTTTGATAGTGTTCTATTTGTTTGTTTGTCTTTGACAGAGTTATATCTTTATTATTAAAGATTATTAATGTTCTAAAGTTTACATAGCTGCTCAGTTTCTGAAGCCCATGTCCCACTGCACCAACGGATGCAAAGAGGATATAAAACGGACAAAAAAGCTTGCCATCCGTTGGAAAACGCAATGCATCCGTTGGAAAATGCAATGCATCCATTGTGTACTCAATGCATACGTGTTTCATACACTCTATCCATCGAGCATCTGTCCTCGGTGATTTTATCTGCACAAGAAGTTTTGAGCTGCACAAAACTTTTTGAGCGGATGAACTTTCCGCTGCGTACGATGTACATCCATGACACATACGGGCAACAAACATTCTACGTCAGTTGTTATCCGTTAAACATCTGCTGTATACTCAGCATCCTCTGGACATCCTTGCAACTCACATCCGCTGCAGCTGAAAACGGAAAGAGGGAGGAAGTGAAAGGTACACGGAATGTCCACACAGCTTTAGTAGCACGGAAATAGAAAGGATGTAAGTGGATGCATCTCGTATATAAAGCATTAAAACAGACAAAACGTTTGTATATGGGATGTATCTCGGATATTTAGGATGTCTGCAGTATGCCTAGATTTTGTGGAAGGACACCTAGCGGAAAACCGATATTTCCAATAAAAAGGGGGAGGAAATCACCTGGATCTCAGTATCAGTCCAGCAGCCATGGTTTACAGACCTCTACACCCTTGGTCTTGCTCTTGCACATCATCCATTGATCTCCGCCATGCATCATAACACAGATGTTATGGTAGCTGCGATCATTCAACACCAGAACCAAGCCCTGTTCAGACTGTATCACCTTTTCTACGCAAGGAGAAGAAGGAGACATCCAAGAGCTGTCTGGGTCTGACAATGGATCGGAAGAAGAGTGGAGTTTGGACTGTATGACAAGCTGATGGTGGAGCTGAGGAATGAAGACCCTCGAGCATTCCAGCACTTCATGAGAATGCCACCAGCCATGTTTGACGAACTTGTAGAGCATCTGAGACCCAGGTTGACCAAGCCAAGCACCAACTTCCATCCCAACCTAGACCCTGGACTGAAGGTGGCACTGACTCTGCAGCACCTGGCCTCTGGAACCACATACAGAAACATGCAGTATGCCTGGAGGGTGCCACACAACAGCATCAGCAAAGTGGTCAGATAAGTGGTGCAGGGCATCATTGAAGAATACATGGAGGAGCTCCTCCAGTGTCCCACCACTGAAGAAGACTGGAGGAAAGTTTCAGAAGAGTAGTATCAGAGGTGGAACATCCCACACACCGTTGGAACCATAGATGGGAAGCACGTGGCCTGCAAAGCTCTAGCCAACTCATGGTCCTCTTATCACAACCAAAAGGGCTTCTTCAGTATCATCCTCTTTGCCATGGTTGATGCTGATTACAAGTTCATGTACATCGATGCTTCAGGCAATGGGTCAGCTTCAGATAGCCAGGTATACAATTCCAGTGACCTCAAGGATGGGCTGGAATGCAACCTCATCATGGGTTTTCCAGATCCACACCCCCTACCCAATGACACACAAGATGTGCCCTACCTATCGTGGGTGATGACGCGTTCTCCCTCAGAACCTACCTCATGAAGCCCGACACTTCAAGATACCTCACCCATGAAGAGAGGATCTTCAACTACAGACTCTCCAGGGCAAGGCGGGTGGTGGAGAACGCCTTTGGCATCCTAGCCAACAGGTTCCAGGTACTTCTCACCACCATGCAGCATCGCCCAGAGACCGTGAGGAGCATCGTGGAAGCTTGCTGCATCCTGCACAATCTCATGCGCACCCGCTATCCAGTGTTGCAGAACAGGCTCGTGGACCACCAACAAGGCAATGGGGACATGGAGCCTGGTGAATGGAGGCAAGGACGAAACTTGATAGACACTGTGGATGTGCAAGGCCCCAACAGAGCTTCACGTGAAGGGAAGAAGCAGCGCAACCTCCTGAAACACTGGTGCAACTCCACTGCTCCATTTGCTCCATCCTGGCAAGACAGGATGATAGATGGTTAATGGATGCTTCCTTGAGGCTGTCGCATAACACTGATGAGATTCTGCCATGCATGTTGAGTGGTCCTGCAATGAATAGGGCATTAATAAAGAGCTTTGATTATTTTGAAATGTGTTGATCAATGAATAAATTGTTATTGATAAAAAAGGGCCATATGTGTGGCAGCTTGGAGGGTGGATCATACAGTCCCACTATGCTTGCACTGGAGGTTTACCTATCCCACAGCTATCCTTACCCATCCCACAACTCTCCTTACCTATCTCACAACTATCCTTACCCATCCCACAACTATCCTTACCTATCCCACAGCTATCCTTACCTATCCCACAGAACCAAGTGTGTGAATCAAAGATAAGCTTTTTTGATAACTGTCTTAAGTAAACTTTATGACTTTATTAAAAAAGCAAAATGAACCAAGTAAAGTGTCTTTAAGCAAAAATAAAGTGAACAGGTAACAACTCAGTCTCTGGCACTATTCTCAGTCACTCTGAGGCATGTCCATGGTCTCAGCTGAGAAGCGGCCAGGGACTGTGGAGGTGGCTGTTGCTGGAGTGCTGGTCTGAGGCGCCATTGGGGTGGTTGGCCCCGAGAGTACAACTGGGGATGGTGTGTGTGTATGTCTGTGGCAGCACGTATTTCCTCTGAATGCTGACTGCTTGCGAGCTGCATCCTTTTATATCTGCGGAGCTGAAGCAATTCATCCCCCCCGCATATCTAGTGAACGCTTTGCATCCTCTATGCATCTGTTATGCATCCGCTATACATCCTATAGGCGTCCATGATGCATCTGTATCATCCGCTATGCATCCGCTCCTGCTATGCATCCGCTTCGCAATTCTCTCCGGAAGTCCTTCGGGTGTGTCATCCGCTTCCATCCGCTCCCATCTGTAGGCTACCTACGAATATCCACTACCATCCTCTCTATGTACTACCCTGTCCATTCCTTTCCGTTGTTTTTCATTCTGTTTATGCAAATTTGGGGCACTTTTTGGAGTGGATAACAACAGATGGAGCCACCCCTGGAATTTTGCTCGTCCACTGTGTCCTTTCTGCATACATTTTGCATCCGTCGGCCAGTGGGACCTAGCCCATAATAAAGATATAAAGATATAAAGATCCCTTTATTATGCTCCTGCAGATTTTCCATAACATATTGAAAGTTGCTTGTCCTTGAAATCAAAATTCTGGCCAAATACCGGTTTTCAGTACAATATATTCTCCTTGGCCGCACTGAAGAAGTCCCTGGCGGCCTCGGGCTATGACATGGAGAAGAATAACAGCCGCCTCAAGTTAGTTCTAAGGAGCCTGGTGACCAAGGGGATGCTGACAGATCAAGGGCACAGGCGCCTCGGGCTCCTTCAAGCTCAACAATAAGCAGGCTGACCCAAAGGACAAGCCACCCCACAAGCAGCAGTCGGTGGGAGCCAAGAAGGTGAAAAGGGCTGCAGGTGCCGCTGGGGTGAAGAAAGCTGTCAATAAGCCTGCTTCAATGGTGGTCAAGAAGCCAAAAAGCCCTGCTAAACCCCTGAAGGCAAAAGCTAAGCCTAAGGCTTCCACCAAGGCCAATCCTGCCCCTGAAAAGAAGTGAAGCTCCCGTGGCTTTGCTTCAACCCAACGGCTCTTTTCAGAGCCACTCAAAATTGTCTTGAAAAAGAGTTGAACAACGTGGACCGGTGTGAAGACCCTTCGGTTTGTTTTGGACGGAAATATTAAATAGTCAAAGTAATGGGAAGGTATCGTGGCCGAGCAGTCTAAGGTGCTGGATTAAGGCTCCAGTCCCTTTGGGGGCATGGGTTCAAATCCCACCGGGTCATTTTATTTGTTTAGTAATTATATTTTTTCAATTGGGGGGAATCCCCCTAAAAACCCTCATGCCCTAGCTCCCCCCTCCTCAGGATCGTTGCATTTGGCCCTGAGCTATCCAAGCGGTTATTTGAAGTGAGCTGCGTAGCCTGAATGTGAGTAAAGAAACGCAGAAATTCCCATGACGTCACGTCATGTTGTCGAATAATTACTATTTTTTATGATTTGATTATTTAAAAACAGTTAAAAAAAACAAAAAACAATCTATCCTCATGATATTGCATAAAAAAATTTGGCCATGAGAGAAAATAATTTGGCCAAATTTGGCTGTATTTTGTCTTGAGTTTGGCCGCAGAGCCAAGCTGCAATCTGGCAACCCTGGAAAGAAGGCAAAATGTGTGCCATGACATTGCAAAGTAAACCACATGAACAATGTTCTATCTGATTTAGAGATGTAAATATGAAAGGCTAGAGTTTATCTCATTACGAACATTTCATCATTTTTTTCTCATCATAGAGTGTACCTACAGCAAGTTAATATTTAAACAAACTCTCTGTAAAAATTTAAAGATTTACTGTATTAAAAAGAAACAATGTTTTCAAACAAATGAAGGAATAATCCTTCAGATATAGCTACTTCATTTACCACATTTCAATGTAGTTTTCTTTTTTACAATATTACTCTTTGTGATACATACATTAATTTACCATAAAATATCCCATCTTTTCTCACTGTTTTACATTCTTCTTGTACCTTATTACTTCTGCTTGTAATTGTTAAATCAGAAAGATTCCGAAGGAATTGTCTAAATCCTTTATCTGATTACAAGCATCTTCCACTGCATTAATGGATTTGATATATTGCTATAATTGTTGGTGCTCATTTTCTTTATTTGCTTCTCTGTGTGATAACTGAAGAGAACTATTTTTATGCATGCAGCTTGAGCTGTTTATAAATAGTAATACCTGACAATAAGTGAACCACTTTGCAATGAAGCTGCTTTGCAACTTCCAAACACAAGCGATAATTCTTTCAGTAAGATAGTTTATGACTTTTGTTTCAGTGCCATAGATATTATAGCTAAGGCATTTTATAGATGGGAATCAAGACTCCACAGTAGGATCAAATAAATTGTTTGCCATTCCCTTTTAAGCATGAGCAACCAGTAGATTTGTGATTGAGCAAAAAAAAAAAAAAAAGGATGAACAAAATGGTGAAGAAACACCATGTTTTAAAATGTTTGAAAAATCATAAAATAAGTATACAGCACAAACATATCTCATCCATTAAAACAGCAAGACATTTTCAAACGAACAATAAGATTATACATATGGAAAGAAGCAGATTAAGCAAACATATTTAGATCTAAAATATATTATTGTGAAATGAAATAGTAAAAACTATATTACAAGTAGCAAAATAATATCAAGACAGATATCTGCATCAACAGCTGGTGAAAAAGAAGGGCCATTATTTTTATATTATTTTAGTTTTTACCTACACCAAGAAATTATTTGGTAATCCTAAGCTAAATTCCCAATTGGGTCATATCTTTCAAAATGTTATTCTTTTGTCTTGAAATTTTAGAAATCCAGATATAGTATTTATACACCAAATGATCTGGAATAATACACATATGAAAACAGAACTGGACAGGATCTTAAGCAATTATTACGAGCTGTTATTTTCTGTCAACAAAACTATACAAAATGAATTCAAGCAAAGACTGTCTTACCATTTACCATTTATTTAATATTTGTTTATCAAATTTATTTGCTGTCCATCTCACAGTTCAGACAAAATGCTGGAATGTTCCATTTTTGCTGCAAAAATGAAATGAAAAAGATTTCTGCAAATAAAATTGGACTTCTGCAAACTATATCTATCAAAGGATAAATATGAACCAGAATGAAGTCTGTCTAATTTTTGTCCTATATTTGTTAAATACAATTTGATGAGATTTCTTTAAATTAGGAAAATAAAGAATAACAAAAGGCATTAAGATAGGAAAAAGGAAAAATGTAAAGAAAGAGAAATTAAAACCAAAAATGCTGAAAGTAAAGAAAAATAAATATAAACAAATTACTTTTGACTTTATTTTTACAACAGATAAATTAACCTTACTCTAATATTACAACACAACTTTTTTTTCCCTCTACAACCTACTATTTTTTTCTATTTTCAAAGTGATATATCATAATGCTATTTATCTGAAGTTGAAGGAGCTGTTTAAGGTGGCAAAATTGACAGTTTTTATTAGAAAAAAAAGACACCGATCCATTTTAATGCTGTGGAAACCCCTTTGGAACTTTCTGCATGTAATTGATTTTTATCCTTTCAAACCATCATGTTATCTGGATGTTTTTTTAAAAAAAGAGAGAGAGAAAAAGCTTTTATTATTAAAATATTCCATACAGCTGTAACTTCTCCAGAGTTTAGAAAGTAAATGCAATTTCCATCTGCTTCAGGATAGTATCCACATAATATTTTATTTTTAAAAAACCAAAATATAAAATTTAGCACAAATAGTCTTCAACTTAAGACCATGAGTCAGTTGCCAAGCATCTGAATTTGGATCAAATGACTATGGGAATGCTACTACAGTTGTAAGTGTGAAATTGGTCATAAGTCACTTTTTTCAATGCCAGTGTGGTTTGAATCACCCTAGTGTACAGATAATAAATTAGTTGTAAAACGGAATTTAAGCTGTTTTTCATGAGAATATTCAAATAGCTATATTCATTTTCTTTTTTTGCATTTAAATTTATATCAGAAGATATTAAATCTGAAAAAAAAGTCAATTATTTGGTCCAGAAAAATTAAAGACCCCAAATCATCACAAGATTGATTCTGAATAAATTATATAGATTCCTAATTTTCATGTTTTTATGCAGCTTACACAATACATTTGCAGGAATATTGAATTAGCTCAACAGTAGTCTTTTGGGGGGGTGATGCTCAAAAGATTGTTAATATGTTTTTGAGATAAGACCAAAGTTTAAGGAAGTTACTGAACTGCTAAATTATATATAAAAATGAAAAATTCATAATGAAAAACTTGGGATTTATGGAACCTGAAACATACCCAAAATATGGTTTTGCTTTTTTTGAAAGAAAGTACTACTTTAGATATGAATTAAAATAAATGTTTATTGTCAGACTCTAATTTGGATCTTTAT
Organism: Laticauda colubrina; assembly: GCA_015471245.1. Lineage (NCBI taxonomy): Eukaryota > Metazoa > Chordata > Lepidosauria > Squamata > Elapidae > Laticauda > Laticauda colubrina. The sequence continues at coordinate 4,884,830 of BLBF01000026.1, read as the reverse complement.
CAATGAACTGGAAATAAATCATAAGATCCTGCTTAATCACTGTTTAATTTATTCTTTATAATAAATTGCTCTTTTTAATTATATTGATAGATTTCTCTTTTTAGTTATATTGGTTGATCTTTTAAAAAAAATATTTATTTTGATTTTGTTTTCCATTTGTATTGTCATTTTGAGAGGGAAAGAGTCTTTTCCTTCCTTCCTTCCTTCCTTCCTTCCTTCCTTCCTTCCTTCCTCTATCCTTCTTTCCTTCCTTCCTTCATTTTTGATTTACATAAGTGAATCTAAATCTGACTTTATGTCCATGTTTGGCCTCACTTTATGGCAATAAAATTTTATTTATGGGTTGTCATCCAGTGGCTGATTTTTTTTAGTGGCCAATTCTTCTCTGGTAAGATATATCCACCAGAGTTACCACTTAAGCCCCTGTCACACTGCACCAACGGATGCAAAGAGGATGTAAAATGGAAAAAAAGCTTGCCATCCGTTGCAAAACGCGATGTACTCACTGCCTCCGTATTGCTTCCTCTCTATCCGTCCAGCATCCGTTTATTGACGTTTCATCCGCTCAGAAAGTTTTGGGCTGCTCAAAACTTTTGTGCAGAAAATGTATCCAATGCGTCCGTTCTGCATCCGCTAGGCATCCGTTCTGCATCCGTTACGCATCCGCGATATCCGCTAGGCATCTGCTGCGCATCCGCGCAACTCGCATCCGCTCGGACGCAGGGAGGAAGCAGAACGGACGCAGAACGGATGCAGAACAGATGCAGAACAGATGCCTAGCGGAAACAAATTGTTTAAAATGGAAAAAACATTCACAGAGGGGACCTATCTCGAATATTAAGGATGTCTAGAGGATGCCTAGAGGATGCAAAGGGACACCTATACTGCCTATAAAAAGTTGCAAAGCAGTGGTATCAGAGGTGGAACTTCCCACACACCGTTGGAGCCATAGATGGGAAGCACGTAGCCTGCAAAGCTCTAGCCAACTCATGGTCCTCTTATTACAACTACAAGGGCTTCTTCAGCATCATCCTCTTTGCCATGGTTGATGCTGACTACAAGTTCATGTACATCGATGCTTCAGGCAACGGGTTAGCTTCAGATAGCCAGGTATACAATTCCAGTGACCTCAAGGATGGGCTGGAATGCAACCTCATCATGGGTTTTCCAGATCCACACCCCTTACCCAATGACACACAAGATGTGCCCTACCTATCATGGGTGATGACGCGTTCTCCCTCAGAACCTACCTCATGAAGCCCTACACTTCAAGATACCTCACTCGTGAAGAGAGGATCTTCAACTACAGGCTGTCCAGGGCAAGGCGGGTGGTGGAGAACACCTTTGGCATCCTGGCCAACAGGTTCCAGGTACTTCTCACCACCATGCAGCATTGCCCAGAGACCGTGAGGAGGATCGTGGAAGCTTGCTGCATCCTGCACAATCTCATGCGCACCCGCTACCCAGTCTTGCAGAACAGGCTCGTGGACCTCAAGCAAGGCAATGGGGACATGGAGCCTGGGGAATGGAGGCAAGGGCGAAACCTGATAGACACCGAGGATGTGCAAGGCCACAAACAGAGCCTCACGTGAAGGGAAGAAGCAGCACAACCTCCTGAGACATTGGTGCAACTCCCCAGCTGGAGCAGTGGAGTGGCAAGACAGGATGATAGATGATTAATGGGTACTTCCTTCAGCCTGTCTCATCACATGGATGAGATTGGGCCATGTATGTTGGGTGGGCCTACAATGAACAGGGCGTTTAATAAAGAGTTGTGTTTGTGTTGACATGTGTGGATGATGATTACATTGTTATTGATAATAAAGGGCCAAAGGTGTGGCACCTGGGAGGATGGACCATACAGTCCCACTATGCTTGCACTGGAGGTTTATCTATCCCACAGCTATTACCCATCCCACAGGTATCCCTGCCCATCCCACTGCTATCCTTACCCATCCCACAAGCATGCAAAGGCTTAAACCAATTCTAAAAGTTTCCCCCAAGACTTTATTACAAGAAAAGAAATGAAGCAAGTGTGTGAATCAAAGATAAACTTTATTGAACAACAAGCTGTAAAAAAAAAAATGACCCAAGTCAAGTGTCCAAATAAAGTCCACAGGTAGCCAGCTACCAAGTCGCTGGCACTCTTAATTGTCACTCGGAGGTGTTCCCAGTCTCAGGGGTGAAGGGTCCAGGTGCTGTGGAGGTGGGTGGTGCTGGAGTGCTGGTCTGTATCGTCATTGGGGTGCCTGGCCCCGAGAGGACAACAGAGGAGGGTGTGTTGAGGAAGCTCTCAGACAGCTGGCTCAGACCTGCGATGCTGAGAGGTCCTTCCTCCATGCCATGGGGTGTCAGCCCCAGTACTGATGAGAGATGTACTGAGGCCGGGCTTGGCTGTGGGGTGGAGGAAGGAGTAGTGTAGTGGGACTTTCTGATTTGCAGCTGGGTGAGGACTGGCGTGGGTGGCATCACTGTCGTCGGTGGCATCATTGTCGTGGGTGGCATCGGTGGCATCAGTGGAACCGGTGGCAATGGTGTCGTCCGATGACTCTGTGCCTGGACTGGGAAGGGCTGCTGCCTGTGCTGCTGGACCTCCTGGTAGCCGTAGCCCTGGTAGGTGAGGGGCTGTGGGAAGCCTTGGAATGGGAGGGACATCACCTGTGGTGGAGGTGGAGGAGCAGACCTGGACTGGGTGGGAGCAGGTTCCTCTGGATCAGGAGGGTTGTGAAGCAGCTCGGTGATCCGGTCCTTCACCACCTGGTACTTGGGTTTCTCCATGTTCTTGTGGGTCTGGTTGACATAGGTGAGGAAGGGCTTGCGGTTGGAGGATGAGGAGTTGTTGCTGACCAGCTGAGAGAGGAGACCTATGCTGGTGCGGATGGTGTCCCTCATCTCCAGCAGGACAGTGTGGCTCTGCCCCTCCTGCTGTCTGGCTCTCTGCCTTTCTGTGGAGGCGGAGCTGGGGGGGTGGATGTGGCTACGACTGTGGTGGACTCGATGTCTCCTCTCTCCCACCGCACCAGGGAGTCCTCCACGTGCTCCACCACGGTGACAACAGCTGTCCGCGGGTTCTACGCCGTGGCACGCTCCATAGAAACCTGCCTGGAGACAGGGACTGACTCTCGGCCAGAAGAGGACTGGGTATCAGCAGGCTGCCGGAGAGAGAGGGTAGACAGAGGGGCTGCTGGTGCTCTTCGATGGTGGATCTCACCCTCCAGGAAGCTGCACCTGGCCATGACGTAGGTCTCTCTGTCCGTCAGCTTAACCGTGGCCTGGCCAGATTTCTTCAGGTGCAGCTTCCCGTACCAGGGGTGCATGTGCTTCCACCAGCCAAGGAGCACCTCCGAAGTGTAACCTATACTCTCCGCCCTCTCTCTCCAAGCAGCCTGCTTCCTTTTGGTGTCCCTGTACAGCCGGTGTCCCTTCCGTCACAGATAGTCATTCTCTCTCAGCCACTCCAGCACCTCATCCTCGTGTTCCTCCTCGATGAAATATTGCCTCCTCTCCCATCCCCACATCAGCCTATTCCTCCCTTTGGCAGGACCAGATGGGCCCTCATCAGAGGGGCTCCCAGGTGGTAGGGGCTGCTCCTCCACACCACCAGCAGTAGCAGCAGCAACAGGATCATCATCATCATCATCATCATCATCATCATCCCCAGCAGGATCATCATCATCATCATCAGCAGCAGCAGCAGCAGCAGGATCATCATCATCATCAGCAGCAGCAGCAGCAGCAGCAGGATCAGCAGGACCAGGATCAGCAGCAGCAGAGTAAGCACCAGGAGCCCCAGCAGCACCAGAAGCAGTAGCACCAGCAGCACCAGCAGCACCAGCAGGACCAGGAACACAAGCAGGACCAGGAGCACGAGCAGGATGAGCAAGTCCAGGAGCACGAGCAGGACCAGCAGGACCAGCAGGACCAGCAGGACCAGGAGCAGCTTCAGCAGATTACGCAGCAGCAGAAGCACCACCGCCAGGAGCAGCTTCAGCAGAGTACACAGCAGCAGAAGCACCACTGCCAGGAGCAGCTTCAGCAGAAGCTCCAGCACCAGAACAGCGAGCCCGAGCAGCAGAAGCCCCAGAAGAAGCAGAGTCAGGGACAGGGGGTGGGAGGGTGGCTCTGTCCCTCTTGCCAGGGATGGCGGCAAGTTGCTGAGATGTTTGCTTCTTCCCCATGGTTGTGGTGTTGCTGGCTGTCAGGGAGCCTGGCAGGGAGGCTGGCACCAAGGCTGGCAAGAAGCCTGGCACCAAGGCTGGCAGGACGCCTGGCAGGAAGGCAGGCAGGCACCAAGGCAGGCAGGCAGGCTCCCAAGTGGTAGTGGCTGCTCCTCCACACCACCAGCAGCAGCAGCACCAGCAGGACCATCATCATCATCATCATCATCATCATCATCGTCATCATCATCACCAGCAGGATCATAATAATCAGCAGCAGCAGGAGCACCAGCAGCGGCAGCAGCAGCAGGATCATAATCATTGTTAAGCCTGGGTTCCCCAACCAGGGTTAGGTAGACAAGCTAAACAGAATGTGCAGCATTAGTCAGATAGGCACACAGATAAATGAGTGAGCTAAGCTTGTATGTTTATTAACATACAGTAAAAATAACAGATACGCTTGTGTTATGAAGAATATATTTTATTCCATTATAAGTTAATAGCATAGTCAAATAACAGTCCAATATTCATTTACCATGTAGTCAGTCCATTCATGGGTATTCAGTTAGCAAAGTCCATGTAGAATATCCTATGTCAGTTCACTTACAAAATCAGTCCTTTGTTGTCTCTCCCGTTCGAGCAATGCAGTCTTGATTCCAAGCAGTAATCAGGGATCATCAAAGCCAGAGAGAGAGTGAGAGCAAGCCGTAGTCTTGCTATTTTTATATTGTTTTCTTAACCACTCCTTTAATTGCTATTTCACAGTTAAAGCTGTATACACTCTAACATACACTAACTATGATTCATAGTTATTATTTCACCTAAACCAGTTAGGGTGAACAATGTTATTCCTAACAATCATCATCATCATCGTCATCATCATCAGCAGGATCAGCAGGACCAGGATCAGCAGCAGCAGAGTAAGCACCAGGAGCCCTAGCAGCACCAGCAGCACCAGCAGCACCAGCAGCACCAGCAGCACCAGCAGCACCAGCAGCACCAGCAGCACCAGCAGCACAAGCAGGACAAGGAGCATGAGCAAGACCAGGAGCATGAGCAGTACGAGCAAGTCCAGGAGCACGAGCAGGACCAGCAGGACCAGCAGGACCAGCAGGACCAGGAGCAGCTTCAGCAGAGTACACAGCAGCAGAAGCACCACCGCCAGGAGCAGCTTCAGCAGAAACTCCAGCACCAGAAGAGTGAGCCCAAGCAGCAGAAGCCCCAGCAGAAGCAGAGTCAGGGACAGGGAGCGGGAGGGTGGCCCTGTCCCTCTTGTCAGGGATGGCAGAAGGTTGCTGAGACTTTCGCTTCTTCCCCATGGTTGTGGGGTTGCTGGCTGGCAGGGAGGCTGGCAGGGAGCTAGGCAGGCACCAAGGCTGGCAGGAAGCCTGGCAGGAAGCCTGGCAGGAAGCCTGGCAGGAAGCCTGGCAGGCAGGCAGGCACCAAGGCAGGCAGGCAGGCACCAAGGCAGGCAGGCAGACTGGCTGGCAGTGAGGCTGGAATGCAGGCTGGCAGCAAGGCTGGTAGGCAGGCAGAGAGCAAGGCTGGCAGGGAGGCTGGCCAGGAGGCTTGGAGGCAGGCTGGCAGCATGGCTTGCAGGCAGGCACGCAGGCAGGGCAGGCAAGGACTCGATGTATCCTGCAGCAGGTCTTTCCTCCAAATGCTGGCCACGTGCGAGCTGCTTCCCTTTATATCCGCGTGGCTTACTCAATGCATCCCCCCCGCATGCGAAATTAACGCCAGGCATCCGCTAGGCTTCCGCTCTGCATCCGCTTCATCCGCTGTGCATCCGCTGTGCATCCGCTGTATCCGTTCTGCGTCCGCTTTGCTGAGGGCCCCCAGAAGCCTAGCAGATGTGCCATCCGCTCCCATCTGCTTCCATTCGCTGGGCTTCCGTTCCACATCCGCTTTCCATCCGCTCTGCGTCCTCCCTGCGTCCGTGTTATCCGCTCTGGTTATGCAAATTTTTGCCCCTTTTGAGAGTGGATAACAACGGATGGAACATTTTGCTTGTCCGTTGTGTCCGTTTTGCATCCGTTGGGCAGTGTGACAGGGCCTTTAGCAGCTATGACCAATTAGATATTTTTTCCAGGAAAGTTACTCAAATCTGCTGAAAATTGGACTTTATCTGGCTAATGTCTTCTGTCTTATTCAGTTCTTTTGACCTATAACCTGTGATGTAGAAGAGCTTTTGCCAAACTTAAACTGTGGAATGTGAAGATTTTGCTTCAGTCTAAATAGATTAGAGAATCAGTCTTAACAAAATGCATCTTTGGTACTTTCTTCCAGTGTTACACAAAATTAAACATGTTAAAGTAGGAAATATTTTATCAAGTTTAATCAAGGAATCATCCATGTAGCTTGCTTGATGCCATAGAGGAAAAAAACATATAGCTATTTCAGCTTTCAAATTAGTACAACCAGTACTTGAATATAACAGTTCATTTAGTGACTGTTCAATGTTACAGCGGCACTGAAAAAATGACCTATAACTATTTTTCACACTTATCACCATTGTAGCATCCCAAGTTACATGATAAAAATTCAGATACTTGGCAATTGGTTTGTATTTATGAAGGTTGCAGTATCCTGGGGTCATTTTGTGACCTTCTGACAAGCAAAGTCAATGGAGAAAACAGATGCACTTAACAACTGTGTTACTTACTTAACAATTGCAAGACTTAACAACAGTGGCAAGAAAACTTCATTTAACAACAGTGGCAAGAAAAGTTGTAAAATGGTGGAAAACTTACTGAACAAATGTTTCACTTAGCAGTATAAATTTTGGATTCAATAGTGGTTATAAATTAAAGCCCATGTCACACTGCCCAACGGATGCAAAAAGGACACAGCGGACGAGCAAAATGTTCCATCCGTTGTTATCCGCTCTCAAAAGGGGCAAAAATTTGCATAACCGGAGCAGATAACATGGATGCGGGGAGGACACAGGGTGGATGCAAAGCGGATGCGGAACGGAAGCCTAGTGGATGGAAGCAGATGGGAGCGGATGGCACAACCGCTAGGCTTCCGGGGAGCCTCAGCAAAGAGGATGCAGAACGGATACAGCGGATGCAGAGCGGACGCCGAACGGATGAAGCGGATGCACAACTGAAGCCAAATGGATGCCTGGCGTTAATTGCGCATGCGGGAGGGTTGCGTTGAGTCAGCCCCGTGGATATAACGGAAGCAGCTCGGAAGCAGGTCGCCATTCAGAGGAAAGACCTGCTGCCAGACACATCGACTGCCTTGCCTGCACTGCCTGCATGTCTGCCTGCCAGCCTTGCTGCCAGCCTTGCTACCAGCCTTGCTGCCAGCCTCCCTGCCAGCCTTGCTGCCAGCCTGCCTGCAAGCCTTGCTGCCCGCTGGTCTGCCTGCCAGCCTTGCTGCCAGCCTTCCTGCCAGCCTTGGTTTCTGCCTCCCTGCCAGCCTTGCTGCCGGAAGGATTGGCTGCCTTGCCTGCCCTGCCTGCATGTCTGCATGCAAGCCTTGCTGCCAGCCTCCCTGCCAGCCTCCCTGCCAGCCTCCCTGCCAGCCAGCAATCCCACAACCATGCTGAAGCACAGCAAGCCTCAGCCATCTGCTGCCAGCCCTGGCAAGAGGGACAGGGCTACCATCCCGCCCACTGGCCATCACTCTGGTTCTCCTGGGGCTTCTGCAGCACGGGCTCGCTCTTTTGGGGCTGGCGCTTCTGCTGCTTCTGCTTCTGGAGGAGCTGATGACAAGTACTCCAGCACCAGCCACCTCCACAGCACCTGCACCCTTCACCCCTGGGACTGAGCGACCAAGAGGAGTGCCAGAGACTCATTTTTGTTTCATAGCTTGTTGTTAATAAAGTCTATTTATGATTCACACACTTGCTTCATTTCTTTTTTTTAATAAAGTCTTGCTGGAAACTTTTAGAAATGGTTTAAGCCTTTGCATGCTTGTGGGATGGGTAACGATAGCTTTGGGATGGGTTAGGATACCTATGGGATGGGTAATAGCAATGGGATGGGTTAGGATAGTAGTGGGATAGATAAACCTCCAGTGCAAGCATAGTGGGACTGTATGGTCCACCCTCCCAGGTGCCACACCTACGGCCCTTTATTATCAATAATAATGTAATAATTATTCACACTTGTCAACACATACACAATTCTTTATTAAATGCCCTGTTCATTGTAGGCCAACCAAACATACATGGCCCAATCTCATCCGTGTGATGAGACAGGCTGAAGGAAGCATCTATTAAGCATCTACCATCCTGTCTTGCCACTCCACTGCTCCAGCTGGGGAGTTGCACCAGTGTCTCAGGAGTTTGCGCTGCTTCTTCGCTTCATGTGAGGCTCTGTTGGGGCCTTGCACATCCTCAGTGTCTATCAGGTTTCACCCTTGCCTCCATTCCCCAGGATCCATGTCCCCATTGCCTTGCTGGAGGTCCACGAGCCTGTTCTGCAAGACTGGGTAGCGGGTGCGCATGAGATTGTGCAGGATGCAGCAAGCTTCCATGATCCTCCTCACAGTCTCTGGGCAATGCTGCATGGTGGTGAGAAGTACCTGGAACCTGTTGGCCAGGATGCCAAAGGCATTCTCCACCACCCGCCTTGCCCTGGACAGCCTGTAGTTGAAGATCCTCTCTTCACGGGTGAGGAATCTGGAGGTGTAGGGCTTCATGAGGTAGGTTGTGAGGGAGAAGGCGTCATCCCCCACGATGAAGTAGGGCACATCTTGTGTGTCGTTGGGCAGGGGTTCTGGATCTGGGAAGCCCACCATGAGGTTGTGTTCCAGCTCCTCCATGAGGTGACTGGCGTTGTATACCTGGGCATCTGAAGATGAGCTGTTGCCTGAAGCATCGATGTACCGGAACTTGTAGTCAGCATCAACCATGGCGAAGAGGATGATGCTGAAGAAACCCTTGGAGTTGAAATAAGTGGACCCCTACTTGGCTGGAGATTTGCAGGCCACGTGCTTCCCATCTATGGCTCCAATGGTGTGTGGTAAGTTCCACTTCTGATACCACTGCTCTGCAACTTTCTTCCATCCTTCTTCAGTGGAGGGGTACTGGAGGAGCTCCTCCTTGTATTCTTTGATGCCGATGGTGTTGGATGGCACCCTCCAGCCATACTGCATGCTCCTGTAGGAGGTCCCTGAGGCCAGGTGGCGCAGAGTGAGTGCCACCTTGAGCCCTGGTTCCAGGCTGGGCCGGAAGCTGGTGTTTGCCTTGGTCAACCTGGGTGTCAGCCGCTGCACAACTTCGTCAAACATGGCTGGAGGCATCCTCATGAAGTTCTGGAATGCCTAATGTCTTCGTTCCTGAGCTCCACCATCAGCTTGTTGTACAGTCCGTCCTCTGCGCTTCTGGCGAACCATCTTCGGATCCAGACGCTTTTTGGGTGGCTCCTTTTCTTCTCGAAGTAGAATTCACAGAGCCTGCAGATGGCTTCGCACTGTTGCAGAACGATGGTGGCTGCCGAAAGGACTTTGTTACAATCCACGGTGGACATGACTGGATGCTGTGGAAGAGGAAGAGCCAGATGAAGGCTGCAGAGGTCTGCACCGCTGGGCTGCTGTTCTGAAAGTGAGATGCAGGCGAGTTGCTCCCCCTTTTTATAGGCAGTATAGGTTTTCTGCTCGGCATCCTCTAGGCATCCTCTAGGCATCCTCTAGACATTCTTAATATCCGAGATAGTTCCTCTCTGCGAACGTTTTTTCTGTTTTAAACGCTTTGTTTCCGTTCTGCATCTGCTAGGCATCTGTTCTGCATCCATTCCACATCCGTTCCGCTTCCTCCCTGCGTCCGGGCGGATGGAGTTCCGCGGATCCATAGCAGATGCCTAGCGGATATAGCGGATGCATAACGGATGCGTAGCGGATGCGTCGTTGATTCAGAATAGACGAACTGGATACATTTTCCGTTGAAAAGTTTTAGGCAGCCCAAAACTTTAGGAGCAGATGAATCGTCAATAAATGGATGCTGGACGGATAGAGAGGAAGCAAAACGGAAGCAGTGAGTACATCGCGTTTTCGAATGGATGGCAAGCTTTTTTGTCCATTTTACATCCTCTTTGCATCCGTTGGTTCAGTGTGACATGGGCTTAAAATCCATTTGTATGTAATATTGCATAATACACACCTTCTTTTTCACTAAGTTTGATTAAATAGGTTATAAAATCCCTTTTCTATTAAGTAGACAGTGGCAACTTCAAAAACAATGCTGAAGACTCTACTCCAAAGTTAGACTCAGCTAAAAGGAAACTTTCCCATATCATTATCTACACTTTGGATTTCTGTTGCATTTATCCTCATACTGTGACATGGTATGATACATAGAACATGGTATACAACATGGTAGATTGAAGATATACATTGCCCCTTGCCCATATACCAGACTCCCAAAGCATTAGAGATAATTTTAAAATATTGTACGTGTATTTCTTGCAATGACCTTATAATTGTTACATAAAGTCTTTTGCCAGCTCCCAAATCAGACAAGAGGCAGAAAGAAAAAAAAAACATCATTTTCATGTTGGCATAATGGTGTCAAAAATATACATAAAATATGTTCATCTATTTTCAATATATTTGCCCAATAGAAGAGTATATATAGTTCAGAGCAGTGGTGGGATTCAATTTTTTTTTACTACTGGTTCTGTGGGCATGGCTTGGTGGGTGTGGCAGGGGAAAGTTACTGTAAAATCTCCAGTCAGAAGTGGTATTTGCCGGTTCTCCTAACTACTCAAATTTCCGCTACCAGTTCTCCAGAATTGGTCAGAACCTGCTGAATACCACCTCTGGTTCAGAGTTGAATCTGGAGTTCTCTCTGAGTTTAATTTTTTCCTTGCAGACTGGGTAACATCTTCATTGGTAGAAGGAAATTGAAGTTGCTCTCCATTTATGTACAATAGCTTATCCTGCGACTGTGGTGGGGGTATTGTTTCTCCTTGGCAGTTCTTTATTAGGCTGTTGACTATTGCTTGATTATATATGAAAATTTTGGCCAGGGAATCAACAAGAACAAGAGTCATAAACCATATTTATATTGATAAACTTGAGAGAAGGGCTTTGGGGCATTGTTTAATGTTTTAAACTACACAGAGTCTTTTGACATTGAAGCAGTTGTATTATAAGAATAAAATAAAAATCATTTTCATTAGAAATAAGCAAACAGCTACCATTTGTCTTGTCTGTTTCTGTCATTCCTTGCAATATAATTGCTGTTTGTGCATGGAATAATAGAGTAAAGCACATAAGTTAATTATTTTTACCTTAAGCTAGGTAAAGCAATAAAAATCATTCAAAAGGCACAAAGGAATATTCTTTTGTCTTTTCTTCAAATGTAATGAGACAAAATATCTTTCTTTGCAAAGTTCTTCATTATAAATAATATATCTTACTTATACTACAAACTATTTAAAGAACCATGGTATGCACAAACATATAGCTAGGAATGGGCTTAAGTTCATTTCCCTTGAATATTTTCTTGGCTTTATTAATTTTTGAATGATAAAAAGCAGTAGCCTCTTTTATTTACCCTGAACATTGCTAAGGAAACCACTATAGAACTTTTTAAAATTGCAAATTTTATTTAAAGTTCTTCTAAATTCAGTGAGAATTACTTGAAAGGAGCAGAGGAAGTCCTTTAATTTTCATCTACATTATTCTTATGATACCATTACATTTGCAAGCAAATTTGGGGTGATTAAATTTTATTTAGATATGAACACCATAAGATCATCAAAACAAAAAAGTATCTTCTGCTCTGCCTGCATTTGTCCAGTGGTTCTCTATATCTCTTTCTCTCTACATGTACATATAGAGGCATATACATAAATATATACATATACAACAACATTTTATTTATGTTCTTCTTTTATTATAATTTTATTTAATTTTAAAAATTAAATAATCAAATAAGCTCTTAAAGCTTAAGAGAAAATGAAACTAAAATATTAATATTCTATATAATCTTAATGAAGAAGTAACAAATTTCTTTAACATATTTTAAAAAGTATTAAATGGACTTTTAAAAAATCTTATTAAGCGTTTGGAGACATAGTCTAGTCATCTATCTAGTTATGTTTAAAAATATTTCTAGAAAATGTAAAAGCACTCATATATCCATTTTAACATGAGAAGTGTTTATTTATTTCCATATACAGAGGAATATTATTTTTATCAATTTTGTATATCCACCTTTCTTGATCAGCATTGTATTAATATGTTCATAACTTATTTCATATATTTCAGACCAAAATATATGAGCCAAAGAGTTTTCAGATATATTACAATACTAAACTAATACAAAAATGATATTTTATTTGAGGAATCCAATAAATATGGAATAAGACCTTCTGATTAATTAATTTCATCAGGGACTATAAAAAGCAATTATAGATTGGGTGCTTCATGGACTCTAAAGCTCATAATAGTTGGATTTTTTTTTATATTTTTAGCAATATTTCCAATTCTCCATATCTATGGAACAAACAGGGACAGACATATGACACTGCTGATATTTCAATAATGGCTTGAAAACATATAAAGAGCATAGCAGTTTATGTCCAACATATCTAAGCATAGCAGTTTATGCATTCAAGCAGGATTTCTGCCAAACCTCCCCCTTCTTTGTCTGGGTTCTGGCTTTACAGATGCATCCAGATGGCTTGTTCACTCAAAGCTGGATCATTTTCAGAGGCTTATGGAGCAAATTAAAAAGGTAAATTCAGAGTGAGTTCTGACAAGAAAATTCATCCTGCTTTGTACATGCATAGACCAGCTAGTACTAACAGATGTGAATGGTAAATGAGAATGTCTATTCCCAAAATATATAAAATAGAATAAAATGTCAGAAATTATGCAAAACAAAGCAAATTCATCCTTCATGTTAAAATATTGTTTTAAATCTGTGTTATTTCTAATGAAAAATTATTTAATTAAATTGTATACTAACATTGTTTCTTTATTTGATAGGTAGATTAAAATTATTTATCAAAGAAAGTTTATTCCTTTTCCAACTCTAACCCCAATGAAATTATTAGTGGGATCATAGAAATTAATTTTTGATGTCATAAGTGTTAGGGAACTGCAGTTTAAAAATGCCTGTTGTTTATAATTGAGGTGATATACTACAGAGCTTCTGTTGCAATTTTGAATCAAAATTACAAGCTGCATTTGTTTGTGCCTTCAGTCAGTTTTTTTTTAATCTCTTGATGACTGCCTGGATAATTCATTTGCAAGGCTGCAACTGTTTTGCCCTTTTCTCCTTCCCAGAACTGAGAATGACTAGCCCAAGGTCACCCAGCTAAGGTGAGGCTAGAAGTCACCATCTTCAGGTTTCTGCCTAATGCCTTAACCATACACTACTTCTATTAGAAGTTCATTATTGTTACAAAATGCAGGTGTTACAGATATAGAAGATTAATGAGACTTGTGATGTTAAAACAATGCTGATATCACTATAACCTCTGTTGTTTCCTCTGTTTCTTCACAGACATTGCTGCAACCAAATATCAAGTAGAAAAATATTATTTCTATATATCTCTCGTATAGATTTTTAGATAGTTTTACATATTAATTGGAAGTAATAATTAAAGTACCATGCTTCCCGAAAAATAAAACCGGATTTTATATTTTATTTATTTTTTGCCACCAAAAAAGGCACCAGGTCTTATTTTCTGGGATGGATATTGTCCACTGACTCACCTCACTTGCGCACATCACCCCTGGCCTTCTTTTTGCTGTCAGAGGCCTTCTTCTGAAGCTGGCAAGGCTGGCAAGGCTTTCCTGAAAGCCTCTGCAGCTGATAAGAGTTCTAGATCAATCCAGAGTTATGTTATTGGCTACACAGGTCTTCTGGAAAGTCTTGATGACTGCAGAAAAAATGGGCTGGCAAGGCAGGAGTTGGGGTGTGCAAGACCTGGCTGCAACGGTCCTAAGGTAAGTAGCAGGGCAGCTCCACCTCCATTCTGATCCTAGCTTAATTTTTACCCATGCACCCTGGAGGGGGCAGGGTCTTAATTAGGGCTTATATTGTGAGTAGAGCTTATATTGGATGCACATGTAAAAATCAATCTAGGACCTACTTTTGAGATAGGTCATATTTTTGGGGAAACACAGTACTTCACAGCACCCAACATAACTGCTTTTTCTGTAATAGAATAATATGGCTCTCTTTATGATAGATCAGCAGCCTCTAAGATGTCACTTTCCAACACTTAAAGTACTTCATTTACAATTACTTCAATTACAATCTTAAATTGTAAGTACATCTTTGTTGTGTACTTTTATTTATTCGTTCTTTACAAATTTAGACATTGCGCAACACAGAGATACAAATATTAGAACCATAAAAATAAATATGAATTAAACAAAGTGAAAAAATAAAAACAGAATTAAAATGTCATCAACATGTTTAAAAAAGATGAAGGAAATGCCTTGAAGTCACATTCAATGCCAGGGTTATGTACTATATCTTTTGTAAACATTGCAAAGGATGACATTATTACTTCTTTCCTTTTTTAATCCTACCCAGTCCAAATCTATATCTATTATAAAATTCATCAGAACATAATGTAATTTTGTAAAAAAATTTAAATAAATTATTTTTGATTATATAAAAATAAATTGGACCTTTATTCTGACTGTACAGATGCTATACCAAGTCTGAGTGATTTTATTTTATCAGATTTTCAAACAACTCTTTGCAATGTTAATTCTTTCAACTTTAGAGATGAACTTCCAGACACAATATTTTAAATTAAAATAATGTATCTTGCAATGGGCAATGTACTGTGGTATATTTGTTTTTGGTGGTGAAAAGGCTGCTATAATCACAGAACATTTTTTCCATTTAAATGTACAAAATCTGATTCAAACAGAAATTAATCCAATTAAATGAATTAGTTAATTAGTTGCTTATAAAGTTGGATTAGACTTTTTAGACTGAATTAGACTTTTTATTGCTACTAATAATGCTTTGTAAAGCAATAAATATCTTTCATCACAGAAAAACCTCTAGATGCAAAGAAAAAATGCAAATACAGTAATTCACTTTTCACCTATTCATCTGTTGCATAAACAGGTAGATAATTAATATGAAAAGAGAAAATATGAAATTGATTTGTAGCAGTTTTTCATGTTCATATTTTACCATTACAAAAATTATACAAATTCAATAGGGAAAACTTCCATATTTCAATATTGTGAATTATACCATTATATTAAGATTAAGAGATAAAAATCTATCTATGGAAAGAAATCATCGATTGAATCTGTGGAACTCTCCCTACATAACTACTCCACAGTGCGGAAATTTTGAGGAAGCAAATTTTGAAGATGCATTACTTCTTGTACTGTATCTTGTACCAATATATATAGATCCAATTCTACCAAGAATAAATATATAGGGTAGTTGCTACTCTTTGTGTTTTCTAAAATGCATCTTTCTTTAACCCAGGACTGATCTGAAACACAAACTATGAAAGAAAAGACCCTGACTTCTAAACTTTTACTATCATTTGAAATCAAAAGAAAGTCTATGACAGAATACAATATAAGAATTGTATAATCAAATAAAATTGAGGCTTATCCTATTCTCTGAAATGTCTTTTTGCAGTTTAATATAACCATCAGTTATAACTGCCATAGCTGATATGTTAACACAGCTTTCCTCAAAAACTCTCCTTTATTTACATACACGTACCTGACAGCCATGGAATTACTTTATCTGTGGAAGTATTTATTCATGGCAGGAAGAGAAAAGATAAAGAGAAATTTCATTGATTGTCATGATCTATTTTCGCAAAAGATTTTGGAGAGCTGTAAGATTTTACACATATCACCAGAAATGTCCTGATTTGACATGCATGTGGTCTTTTGGTTTTAAAATTGTTGTTGGAACAAACTGAGGCCAAACTAATCTTGATCATTTCATCAGCAAGATTATTTCAAATTAGTACTAGTTGTTTTAAAATTGTAAATTATAAGAAGCAAAATACAAGAAGTCTTCAGATTTTGTTCTCTTCATTTTATGACCAAAAAAATTATCATTTATTCTCAGCTATCCCATATTCATCATATTGTCTTCACTGGCAAATCCTTTTAATCCAGAAAAACTTTTCCATTAGCTTTGTAGGTACTTCTGACACAAATACAGATAGATAGCACTGAAATCTATTGATAATAGCTTGATGTAATCACGGTTAAATTATTTACTGTGCTAAGCTTAATCTGTCTTTATATGATTGCTAGACTAAACTAAAAAGATTTCTAATTTGCAAACCAGAGTCTGCATTTTCTGCACTGGATGAGAAGAGCACATCTTTATTCTTCCATCCTGACCACTTTTTACAGAGACACAATTGAGAGCATTTTAACAAACTGAATCACTGTTTGGTTTGGTGGCAGCAGTACCTCAAATAGAAAGTCCATACAAAGAGTGGTACAGGCAGCCAAAAAGATTATAGGAAACTCACTTCCTGTTGTTTAGGATATTGCTTATAAGTGCTATCTGCTTAGAACTCAAAGCATTGTTAGAGACTCCACACAATCACTTATGGTCTGTTTCTGCGGTTCCCCTCTGGGAGGAGGTTTCAAAGTATTTCTTCACAGGACTTCCAGATTCTGTAACAGCTTTGTTCCCTATGCCATCCATATGTTGAACTTGTAATTTTTTTTCCCTTCATCATGTACATATATACATCCAAAATATATTTATGTTGTTTCTCCGTGTCATATTCTACATGTGGGTACAGGCATAATTCTGTATTTTATTTATCTTTTCATGTTTATGTTGATATTAGAGGTGGAGACTCTTTGAAAGCTGCATGTAATATAATTTCATTTTAATGTATGATAATTAGTGTACATTCAAAGTGACAATAAAATATTCTAAGCCTAACTCTAAGAACTAGATTGCAACAAACCCAATTAATGTTTGGTACTTAACATCTTTGGTTTTTGATTATGTATATATGTATAATTTCAGTGAATAAAAAAGATAATATATTTTGTCAAGTTTATCATTGTTCAAATATTTATTTCTTCATTTTTGGTTATATTCTATCATAGTGTCTTAAGTTGGCTTTCAGGTTTTCATTTTTAAATTGCTATTTAAAATAACCCTTGTAATTTAAGATTTAAATTTCAATTTGATTCACATTCTGGGATAGGTAAAAACTTAACAGTTCAAGGACTAATCAATGACTAGGAGTTATTAAGATAGCATCTGAGTAGATAAGCAGTTCTAAGTAGGATGATTTTTTCGCAAAGTCAGGATATAAGTTCAAAAATCCATGTATCTAGGAAGCCTTTGGCTATTGCTCCAAGGACTACCCAAGGACTCCTATTATTATTGGTACAACCATAGATTTCGTCCATCATAGTTGCTCAACTTCAATGTGCAAATCACAATATTTTGCTATTTTCTTCTGGCTGTTTCTCTTCAATTTGTGTATCAATGGTATTGCAATATCATTTTTTTTTTTAGATTTTTTTCCACAATAGTGATGTCAGGTGTGTTGTGGGCCAAATGTCTGTCTGTTTGGATCCAAAAATTGCACAGGATCTTGACTTGCTACTTTTCAAGAACTTTATCAATTTGGTGTTCCCAGTAATTTTTGCTTCATTCAAACCCAAACTTCTGGCAAAGCTTCCAATGTATAATGTTGGTAACTAAATCATGACATTGAAGATAATTAGGCTGTGATATTTTGCTGCAGCTGCTAATAAGGTGATCCACTGTTTCATCTTTCTCATGGCATAAGTGACCTTTGTTGTTGTTGCTGACATGTTGAATTTTGCTTTCATGGAATTGGTCTGCAAAGCTTGTTCTTGGGCAGCCAAATTGAAGCCTTCAGTTTCTTTCTTCAACACTCCATATCTTTTCTGATCTCAACCAGATCCATGTTAGTATTAGAATTAGAAGAACTTTATTGTCATTGTACAAGTACAATGAAACTGTGGATGCACCCCAGCAATTGTTCACAATACAATAAAACCAAAGCACTTAAAAATAAGGATAAGAAAAATAGAGGACCCACGTCTCTTGCAATTTGAGAGTACAATATCAACGAATGTACACAAAATATATATCCAACACTGACTGTAACACTTAGCCGAGTATAATACACAGGAGATGGTTTGTACTGTCATATGTTATTATACATCTGAATGGGGTATTGAGATTTACTACACATATACTAAACATATACTATACAGGCATCACATCAAGACTGTCTTCAAAACAGACAGAAAAATAGCAGCCATCCTTAGAAATCCCAAAGATAAAATTGACCTGGAAAGCCAAGGCATATACAAAGTCGCCTGTGTATCATGCCCGGCCACATACATTGGACAGACCAATAGAAGACTAAGTACCCACCTGAATGAACACAAAAATGCAGTAAAAAAGAACACCTCCTCACTAGTTCAACACATGAAAGCCACAGGTCAGAGCATCAACTTCAATGGCATTAAAACCCTAGCCACTATAGAAAACCCCA
>BLBF01000026.1:4834713-4865793 GCA_015471245.1 Laticauda colubrina | reverse complement strand
TTGTGGTGTGGAGATCTTTCTATTTGAGAGTGCAGGCTTCCAAATGATTGACAGTCTGGTGGAATCATCTCTTCTATTCATGCTTTCAGGCCTTTTTTCAATCTCTATGGCTTCTCTGATGATTCTTTGGCTGGGGTTTTCTATAGTGGCTAGGGTTTTAATGCCATTGAAGTTGATGTTGTGACCTGTGGTTTTCATGTGTTGGACTAGTGAGGAGGTGTGTTCCAGATTTTTTACTGCATTTTTGTGTTCATCCAGGTGGGTACTTATTCTTCTATTGGTCTGTCCAATGTATGTGGCCGGCCATGATGCACAGGGAACTTTGTATATACCTTGGTTTTCCAGGTCAATTTTATCTTTGGGGTTTTTAAGGATGGCTGCTATTTTTTTGTCTGTTTTGAAGGCAGTCTTGATGTGATGCCTGTGTAGCATCTTACTGATTTTGTCTGTAGTACCTCTTATGTAGGCAGGACAGCTGTTCCATAGGTCTGTTCATTTGGAAGCCTGCACTCTCAAATAAAAAGATCTCCACACCACAAGCCAGGCAAACACCTGGGCACAAACAGCTCAAACACCCCTCTACCAGGCACCCAGATGAAACCTAGCTTCCTAATAGATAATAGCCGTCCTTTCACATGAAGCCAAGCTGCACTGAAAGCCTCCAATACAGGAACAGAGGGTTGCCAGCCAATCAAAGCCACAAAACAGACAAAAGAAACCAGAAACACCAATCAAACAAACTCCAAGTCCAATAAACACAGACCAAGACTTCCAACCAATCAGGATGAAGAAAAAAGCATCCTGGGACAGCAATAGGCTAGCCTCAAATTTAAAACCAATGGTTGTGAGACCCTGACCCACATACAAACTCAATACAGAAGCCTGATGATGGCAGATGAGATTCTGCTGAAACATTGCTACAACTTTAAAAGCACTACAATGACGTGGGATAATACCTGAAGGAAGCTGAACAGCACACATGTAAGTACCTGCGAAAACTTTAAAAAACATATATCTATCTGTCTGTCTATCTATCTATCTATCTATCTATCTATCTATCTATCTATCTATCTATCTATCTATCTCCAGGCAGGAAAGAGTAGAAAAATTCAGACACCATGTCTCCAGAAAAAATGATGTTAAATTGTGACCAGTAGTGTTCAAAACAGATATTCATAGGTATCTTACAGCGGTATTCCAAGAAATTTAACCTGGAACCCTAGGAAAGAATCAGTTTGTGGTATTTGAAATATTATGTTCTTGTATAAGTGCAAGAAGATACACTGATGATGTTATGATGATATTCTCATGATCTTGTTATCCCTGGATATGACTGAATTTCTGAGCTGGAGATTTTGGTGAGAATATACCAGAGATACAGCAATTTTTTTCTATTCTGCTTTCTGATCTAGGCCTCTGATAATATTGAATGAAACAAATTGTTATTAGCTGAAGTTGAAGAAGATGAAATCAATTTCGGTTGTTTTTGACAAGAAGGACATGTGGGCTTGTGAGCGTATAGGTTATTTTTCTTCTTTGGCAGAGATCTTTGATTACAGGATTCAAAAAGGTTATATTTTTCGACAGAGTTGTTGTCAGATGAGTGGTGCAAAGATATAAAAATTAATTAACAGTCTGGCTGCTGGTCAAGTTAATAGCAGTGTTTGTTCAATTAATCCAAACATCCAAACTTTTTCTTGTTCAGTTTGATAAAACGTCAAAAGAGAAAATTATTTCTGTTTCTGGACTTCACCAGTGCCAATTTTTCCTGTGTCATCTCAGTATGATTATTTGAGCAGAGTTGCTGAAATTTTTATATTTGGCACACATTTGGAAAGTGGCATGAGGCAAGCAAGTCTATGCCTGACTCTTAAACTAAAGAATATAGTCCCTTCTTCTTATTGGAACATGTGCAGTAGAAATATTTGAAAAGTGTAAAAACATGAACAGCATGTAGGGATTTGGTGAAATGGTTAAAGGAAAGACAATAGGGTTCATGATATGTCCTTTCATGCTAGAAAGCCATTCAACAGTGCGTAGATTAATCCTATGACAATGGTATTGAATAACTAAGTTAAATGATAGATTGATAGCTCTTTTGGTAGACCAGTGTCCAGTCTTAAATCTATTGAATATAAACCTTAGAGCAACTTAATTTGTTTGAAGTATTCAGTTGTTTAACTTTGGATTTATATCTCTGGTAGAAAATGAAGATTTAAGCTCTGTCTTTAAATGATTTGATTATCTTTTCTAATCTTAAGCCCATGTCACAGTGAACCAACGGATGCAAAGAGGATGTAAAATGGACAAAAAACCTTGCCATCTGTTCAAAAACGCTATGTACTCACTGCCTCCGTTTTGCTTCCTCTCTATCCGTCCAGCATCCGTTTATTGATGTTTCATCCGCTCCAAAAGTTTTGGGCTGCCTAAAACTTTTGCGCGGAAAATGTATCCAGTTCGTCTGTTCTGCATCCGCTACGTATCTGTTACGCATCCGCTATATCCGCTAGGCATCTGCTCCGCATCCGCGCAACTCGCATCCGCTCAGACGCAGGGAGGAAGCGGAACAGACGCAGAACAGATGCAGAATGGATGCAGAACGGATGCCAAGTGGAAACAAAGCGTTTAAAATGGAAAAAACGTTTGCAGAGGGGACCTATCTCAGATATTAAGGATGTCTACAGGATGCCTAGAGGATGCCTAGAGGATGCCTAGAGGATGCAAAGGGACACCTATACTGCCTATAAAAAGGGGGAGCAACTCATCTGCATCTCACTTTCAGACCAGCAGCCTAGCTGTGCAGACCTCTGCAGCCTTCATCTGACTCTTCCTCTTCCACAGCATCCAGTCATGTCCACCGTGGATTGTGACAAAGTCCTTTCGGCAGCCACCATCATTCTGCAACAGTGCGAAACCATCTACAGGCTCTGTGAACTCTACTACGGGAAGAAAAGGAGCCACCCAAAAAAAGTCTGGGTCCAAAGATGGTTCACCAGAAGAGCAGAGGACGGACTGTACAACAAGCTGATGGTGGAGCTCAGGAGCGAAGACACTCGGGCGTTCCAGAACTTCATGAGGATGCCTCCAGCCATGTTTGATGAAGTTGTGCAGCGCCTGACACCCAGGTTGACCAAGACAAACACCAACTTCCCGCCCAGCCTGGAACCTGGGCTCAAGGTGGCACTCACTCTGCGCCACCTGGCCTCAGGGACCACCTACAGGAGCATGCAGTATGGCTGGAGGGTGCGACCCAGCACCATCATCTTTGTTGTCAGAGAAGTGGTGCAGGCCATCATCAAAGAATACAAGGAGGAGCTCCTCCAGTGCCCCTCCACTGAAGAAGGATGGAAGAAAGTTGCAGAGCAGTGGTATCAGAAGTGGAACTTCCCCCACACCGTTGGAGCCATAGATGGCAAGCATGTGGCCTGCAAAGCTCCAGTCAAGTCGGGGTCCACTTATCACAACTACAAGGGCTTCTTCAGCATCATCCTCTTTGCCATGGTTGATGCTGACTACAAGTTCATGTACATCGATGCTTCAGGCAATGGCTCAACTTCAGATGCCCAGGTATACAACGGCAGTAACCTCAAGGAGGGGCTGGAAAGCAGCCTCATGGTGGGCTTCCCAGATCCAGACCCGCTGCCCAACGATACGCAAGATGTGCCCTACTTCATCGTGGGGGATGACGCCTTCTCCCTCAGAATCTACCTCATGAAGCCCTACACTTCCACACTCCTCACCCATGAAGAGGATCTTCAACTACAGGCTGTCCAGGGCAAGGCGGGTGGTGGAGAACGCCTTTGGCATCCTGGCCAATAGGTTCCAGGTACTTCTCACCACCATGCAGCATCGCACAGAGACCATGAGGAGGATCGTGGAAGCTTGCTGCATCCTGCACAATCTCACACGCACCCGCTACCCAGTCTTGCAGAACAGGCTTGTGGACCCTCAACAAGGCAATGGGGACATGGAGCCTGGGGAATGGAGGCAAGGGCAAAACCTGATCGACACTGAGGATGTGCAAGGCCCCAACAGAGCCTCAGATGAGGCGAAGAAGCAGCGCAAACTCCTGAGACACTGGTGCAACTCCCCAGCTGGAGCAGTGGAGTGACAAGACAGGATTGTAAATGCTTAATAGATGCTTCCTTCAGCCTGTCTCATCACACGGATGAGATTGGGCCATGTATGTTTGGTTGGCCTACAATGAACAGGGCGTTTAATGAAGAGTTGTGTTTATGTTGACATGTGTGGATGATTGATTATATCATTATTGATAATAAAGGGCCATAGGTGTGGCACCTGGGAGGGTGGACCATACAGTCCCACTATGCTTGCACTGGAGGTTTATCTATCCCATAGCTATTACCCATCCCAAAGGTATCCCTGCCCATCCCACAGGTATCCCTGCCATCCCACAGCTATCTTAACCCATCTCAAAAGCATGCAAAGGCTTAAACCATTTCTAAAAGTTTCCAGCAAGACTTTATTAAAAAAAAGAAATGAAGCAAGTGTGTGAATCAAAAATAGACTTTATTAACAACAAGCTATAAGACAAAAATGAGTCTCTGGCACTCCTCTTGGTCGCTCAGTCTCAGGGGTGAAGAGTGCAGGTGTTGTGGAGGTGGCTGGTGCTGGAGTGCTTGTCATCAGCTCCTCCAGCAGCAGAAGCAGCAGAAGCCCCAGCCCCAGAAGAGTGAGCCCGTGCTGCAGAAGCCCCAGCAGAACCAGAGTGAGGGCCAGGGGGCAGGATGGTAGCCCTGTCCCTCTTGCAAGGGCTGGCAGCAGATGGCTGAGGCTTGCTGTGCTTCAGCATGGTTGTGGGGTTGCTGGCTGGCAGGGAGGCTGGCAGGGAGGCTGGCAACGAGGCTTGCATGCAGACATGCAGGCAGGGCAGGCAAGGCAGCCAATCCTTCCGGCAGCAGGTCTTCCCTCTGAATGGCGACCTGCTTCCGAGCTGCTTCCATTATATCCGCGGGGCTGATGCAATGCATCCTCCCCGCATGCGCAATTACCGCCAGGCATCCGCTAGGCTTCTGCTGTGCATCCGCTGTATCCGTTCCGCATCCACTTCACTGAGGCCCCCCGGAAGCCCTGCGGTTGTGCCATCCACTCCCATCCACTTCCATCCGCTGGGCTTCCATTCCGCATCCACTTTCCATCCACCCTGCATCCTCCCTGCATCTGTGTTATCCGCTCTGGTTATGCAAATTTTTGCACCTTTTGAGAGCGGATAACAACGGATGGAACATTTTGCTTGTCCACTGTGTCCTTTTTGCATCCCTTGGGCAGTGTGACATGGGCTTTAATTTGTTCTGAGAAATTTTGTTTCCTTTGGTTGACCATAAACAAATCATAATTGGTGCTAATGTTTTAAATTATTGTAAAAGCTGCTAGCTCATTTGCATAACTTTGAATACATTTTCAATGTTTCTTTTTTTTAAAAAAAGCAGCTTTGTATTTATGGAGGTTAAATATTCAAAATTACCATTTATGCAGTTAATAACATAACAGCAAAACTTGTGAATTCCTTTGTTGATTATTTGACTTGCTTTTCCCCATCATTAATGTATTAACAAAAGGGGATAATAATATAGGCAGTAATTCAATCAGATTGTTTGATTTCTTATGTAAAGTACAGATCTAATAACTGTTGATTTTCCATTTTTGTTTCCAAATTCCATTTCAGTAAATTGTAGTTATTAGGGGTAGGTATGGAATGGAGCATTTGTTTTTATATTATTTTTCTTCTCTTTTTTCTTCCATCATAAAATCAGCAGGTTTTGCCTGCTCTGTCAATTTGGATAGAGTCTGAGTGTCCAGGCTTGTCTCCCTGTGTTCACATGTATTCCCAATACAATTGTGACTATGCCACATGCTTCTATTGGTATTGTGATCCCTATGTTGACTATCCTTCCCTTATTTGTTTGCAGATTATTTACTTATAACCTCTGTAATGGAAGTTTCACCATTCTTGAATGCAATCTTACTAATTCAATGTCTTGTGAAGTGAGAGCTAGAAAGTCTACCAATTTGTAGAAGTAATGAGAGGCCTGAAGAATGAAGGCTTCATTGCAAGCTACCTTTTAAATTTGTATTAGTAAATTCATTAACTAACCAAGGAAGACAAAGTATAGGATACCAGATAAAAATAATTTTTTAAAAAATCTGTAAAACTTAATCAATTCTGACAACAAGCAAAAAAGCCACATCCTTTCTATTAGAATAGAGTCTTTGTATCTATGCTGCTTGCAGGATCATTACAGACATTTGGACTGTTGGTACTAAAAGGTCCTGAGTAAATATGAACCATATTGAATCAATAAGACTGTGGCCAGTGGCATGAAAATCTATACTTCTTGTCTCTGTGTTTATTTGATGCCATCATAAATGGCACCAGCAAAATCCATTATCTTTTGTGTCAAGCACTTAGAAATAGATGTAGAGCCAACCCCAAGGGAAAGCACTTATTTAGTCTTGCTGCTGATTTAATTGTAAGAACATTTTTATAGTTCAGAAGATACCTGATGATAACTGTAATGGTATGAGGGAAAACCTTGGGTGATTGGGCAGAAATGCTTCTTAATCAGATAAACTGCATAATTCCCAACTGGATAGTCAGTGGGACAAGAGGGTTAGAAGAATTCTCTCTAATTTTTAGAGATATAAGAGAGGAGAACTACACTTTTGTGAGAGCTCCTTGGTGGTTTGCTTGTATTCTTTCATTCTTGTATTCTTACTCATTACCCAAACTAGGTAATATTATCAGTACTGCAGATGTTACATAGTTTGGGTAATGAAACATCGGCAAGAAAACAAGCAAGCTCAGAGATCACCAAAGACCACTAATGTTAATCCTGAGCTACAAATATTCTCCTTTATTAATTATACTTTCAGAATTGCCAGATTCTATTAATGTAGCTAAACAAAAATGTAGAATTATGTTATATTGCTGTTTCCTGCCTGGTCTATCTAACAAGGTTGGCAATAACAGACCATCTTAAGCCCCTGTCACACTGCACCAACGGATGCAAAGAGGATGTAAAACAGACAAAAAAGCTTGCCATCCGTTTGCAAAACACGATGTACTCACTGCCTCCATTTTGCTTCCTCTCTATCCGTCCAGCATTCGTTTATTGATGTTTCATCCGCTCAGAAAGTTTTGAGCTGCTCAAAACTTTTGTGCGGAAAATGTATCCAATTCGTCCATTCTGCATCAGTTACGCATCCACTATGCATCCGTTCTGCATCTGTTACGCATCCGCTATATCCGCTAGGCATCCATTACGCATCCGCGCAACTCGCATCCGCTCGGACGCAGGGAAGAAGCGGAACGGATGCAGAACGGATGAAGAACAGATGCAGAACGGATAAAGCATGAAAACAAGGCGTTTAAAATGGAAAAAACGTTCGCAGAGGGGACCTATCTCGGATATTAAGGATGTCTAGAGGATGCCTAGGGGATGTCTAGAGGATGCCTAGAGGATGCCTAGAGGATGCCTAGAGGATGCAAAGGGACACCTATACTGCCTATAAAAAGGGGGAGCAACTCACCTGCATCTCACTTTCAGACCAGCAGCCTAGCTATGCAGACCTCTGCAGACTTCATCTGACTCTTCCTCTTCCACAGCATCCAGTCATGTCCACCGTGGATCGTAACAAAGTCCTTTTGGCAGCCACCATCGTTCTGCAACAGTGCGAAGCCATCTACAGGCTCTGTGAACTCTAGTACGGGAAGAAAAGGAGATGGCCAAGAAGCGTCTGGGTCCGAAGATGGATCGGGAGAAGAGCAGAGTACATACTATACAACAAGCTGATGGTGGAGCTCAAGAACGAAGACACTTGAGCATTCCAGAACTTCATGAGGATGCCTCCAGCCATGTATGATGAAGTTGTGCAGCGCCTTACACCCAGGTTGACCAAGACAAACACCAACTTCTGGCCCAGCCTAGAACCTGGGCTCAAGGTGGCACTCACTCTGCGCCACCTAGCCTCAGGGACTACCTACAGGAGCATGCAGTATGGCTGGAGGGTGCCACACAACACCATCAGCATTGTGGTCAGAGAAGTGGTGCAGGCCATCATCGAAGAATACCTGCAGGAGCTCCTCCAGTGCCCATCCACTGATGAAGAATGGAAGAAAGTTGCAGAGCAGTGGTATCAGAGGTGGAACTTCCCACACACCGTTGGAGCCATAGATGGCAAGCACGTGGCCTGCAAAGCATCAGCCAAGTCGGGCTCCACTTATTTCAACTACAAGGGCTTCTTCAGCATCATCCTCTTTGCCATGGTCGATGCTGACTACAAGTTCATGTACATCGATGCTTCAGGCAACGGCTCATGTTCAGATGCCCAGGTATACAATGCCAGTGACCTCAAGGAGGGGCTGGAAGGCAACCTCATCATGGGCTTCCCAGATCCAGACCCCCTGCCCAACGACACGCAAAATGTGCCCTACTTCATCGTGGGGGATGACGCCTTCTCCCTCAGAACCTACCTCATGAAGCCCTACATTTCCAGACTCCTCACCCGTGAAGAGAGGATCTTCAACTACAGGCTGTCCAGGGCAAGGCAGGTGGTGGAGAATGCCTTTGGCATCCTGGCCAACAGGTTCCAGGTACTTCTCACCACCATGCAGCATCGGCCAGAGACTGTGAGGAGGATCGTGGAAGCTTGCTGCATCCTGCACAATCTCATGCGCACCGCTACCCAGTTTTACAGAACAGGCTCATGGCCCTCCAGCAAGGCAATGGGGACATGGAGCCTGGGGAATGGAGGCAAGGGCAAAACCTGATAGACACTGAGGATGTGCAAGGCCCCAAGAGAGCCTCACGTGAAGGGAAGAAGCAGCGCAACCTCCTGAGACATTGGTGCAACTCCCCAGCTGGAGCAGTGGAGTGACAAGACAGGATGATAGATGATTAATGGATGCTTCCTTCAGCCTGTCTCATCACACGGATGAGATTGGACCATGTATGTTGGGTGGGCCTACAATGAACAGGGCGTTTAATAACGAGTTGTGTTTGTGTTGACATGTGTGGATGATTATTACATTGTTATTGATAATAAAGGGCCGTAGGTGTGGCACCTGGGAGGGTGGACCATACACTCCCACTATGCTTGCACTGGAGGTTTATCTATCTCACAGCTATCTTAAACCATCCCAAAGGTATCCCTGCCCACCCCACTGCTATCTTAACCCATCCCACAAGCATGCAAAGGCTTAAACCAATTCTAAAAGTTTTCACCAAGACGTTATTACAAAGAAAAGAAATGAAGCAAGTGTATGAATCAAAGATAAACTTTATTGAACAACAAGCTGTAAAAAAAAAAAAGACCCAAGTCAAGTGTCCAAATAAAGTCCACAGGTAGCCAGCTACCCAGTCTCTGGAACTCTAATTGGTCACTCGGAGGTGTGCCCAGTCTCAGGGGTGAAGGTCCAGGTGCTGTGGAGGTGGGTGGTGCTGGAGTGCTGGTCTGTATCATCATTGGGGTGCCTGGCCCTGAGAGGACAACAGGGGATGGTGTGTTGAGGAAGCTCTCAGACAGCTGGCTCAGACCTGCGATGCTGAGAGGTCCTTCCTCCATGCCATGGGGTGTCAGCCCCAGTACTGATAAGAGATGTACTGAGGCCGGGCTTGGCTGTGGGGTGGAGGAAGGAGTAGTGTAGTGGGGCTGTCTGGTCTGCAGCTGGGTGAGAACTGGTGTGGGTGGCATCGCTGTCATCGGTGGCATCATTGTCGTGGGTGGCATCGGTGGCATCAGTGGAACCGGTAGCAACGGTGTCGTCCAATGACTCTGTGTCTGGACTGGGAAGGGCTGCTGCCTTTGCTGCTGGACCTCCTGGTAGCCGTAGCCCTGGTGCGTGAGGGGCTGTGGGAAGCCTTGGAATGGGAGGGACATCACCTGTGGTTGAGGTGGAGGAGCAGACCTGGACTGGGTGGGAGCAGGTTCCTCTGGATCTGGAGGTTTGTGAAGCAGCTCGTGATCCGGTCCTTCACCACCTGGTACTGGGGTTCCTCCATGTTTTTGAGGGTCTGGTTGACATAGGTGTGGAAGGGCTTGCGGTTGGAGGATGAGGAGTCAGTGCTGACCAGCTGAGAGAGGAGATCTATGTTCGTGCGGATGGTGTCCCTGATCTCCAGCAGGACAGTGTGGCTCTGCCCCTCCTACTGTCTGGCTCTCTGCCTTTCTGTGGAGGCGGAGCTGGGGCGGGTGGATGCGGCTACGACTGTGGTGGACTCGATGTCTCCTTTCTCCCACCGCACCAGGGAGTCCTCCACGCACTCTACCATGGTTACAACACCTGTCCGCGGGTTCTCCACCGTGGCACGCTCCACAGAAACCTGCCTGGAGACAGGGACTGACTATCGGCCGGAAGAGGATTGGGTCTCAGCAGACTGCCGGAGAGAGAGGGAAGACAGAGGGGCTCCTGGTGCTCCTCGGTGGTGGATCTCACCCTCCAGGAAGCTGCACCTGGCCATGACGTAGGTCTCTCTGTCCGTCAGCTTAACCGTGGCCTGGCCAGATTTCTTCAGGTGCAGCTTCCCGTACCAGGTTTGCATGTGCTTCCACCAGCCGAGGAGCACCTCCGAAGTGTAACCCATACTCTCCGCCCTCTCTCTCCAAGCAGCCTGCTTCCTTTTGGTGTCCCTGTACAGCTGGTGTCCCTTCCGCCACAGATAGTCATTCTCTCTCAGCCACTCCAGCACCTCATCCCCGTGTTCCTCCTCAATGAAGTATTGCCTCCTCTCCCGTCCCCGCATACGCCTCTTCCTCCCTTTGGCAGGACCAGATGGGCCCTCATCAGAGGGACTCCCAGGTGGTAGGGGCTGCTCCTCCACACCAGCAGCAGCAGCAGAAGCAGCAAGATCATCATCATCATCATCATCATCATCATCACCAGCAGGATCATCATCATCATCATCATCAGCAGCAGCAGCAGCAGCAGCAGGATCAGCCGGACCAGGATCAGCAGCAGCAGAGTAAGCACCAGGAGCCCCAGCAGCACCAGAAGCAGCAGCACCAGCAGCATCAGCAGGACCAGGAGCACAAGCAAGTCCAGGAGCATGAGCAGGACCAGCAGGACCAGCAGGACCAGCAGGACCAGGAGCAGCTTCAGCAGAGTATGCAGCAGCAGAAGCACCACCGCCAGGAGCAGCTTCAGTAGAAGCTCCAGCACCAGAAGAGTGAGCCCGAGCAGCAGAAGCCGCAGCAGAAGCAGAGTCAGGGACAGGGGGCGGGAGGGTGGCCCGGTCCCTCTTGCCAGGGATGGCGGCAGGTTGCTGAGACTTTTGCTTCTTCCCCATGGTTGTGGGGTTGCTGGTTGGCAGGGAGGCTGGCAGGGAGGCTGGCAGGCACCAAAGCTAGCATACAATCTACATCAGTCGTGGCTTGTGTATGTTCGTGTACCAGCACCCAGAAGGTAATTTGTCCTGGCCCCTCATGCTTCCTGCGCATGCATGCGCAATTCCCCCTCACGTGTTGCATGTCTGCACATCATTCAGGATTCCCCCTCATGTGCCGCACATCTGTACATGCTTGTGTGATTCCCCCCTCACAAACAGAACATCTTTAAGCATGCAAGCGTGACTCCCTCCTTGTGCACAGCACATCTGCGCATGCCTGTGCTTTTCCCATTCGTGTGCAGCACATCTGTGCATGTATGCACAATCCCCTCATGTACAGCACATCCCTGCATATGTGTGTGCAATCCTCTTGTGTGCAGCATGTTGTGCGCATGTGCATGCATCTCCCACGCACACCCCTGAGCATGCACACCAGTTACTTGACAATCAGCTTTCGGGCTGTGGCATGCACAGGCATGGACAGTGGGGCTCTTCCGAGCAATCTCTCACATGCCAGGTAAATGGCTCTGCATGCTATTTCCAGCATGCGTCCCATAGGTTTGCCAACACAAATCTATATTATGTATTTTTAAAACTCTTTCTAATGAGTAAATTGTTAGTTTTAACTAGTGAAGCTTAGCAATTCAAAAGCACAAGCATATTTTACAATTAGTCAAAAGATGTATTTATTATCATTCTACTTCCTATTATTAATTTATTTAAAATGTTTACATAGCTGCCCACCATATACTGAATATGTACATAATAGTCTTTGTTTTCAGAAATTATTTCTGTTTAAAATAACAGTGCATGTGTGTTCCTAGATAATTTGATCCTTTTACAGACACATATTGGAATATAGATTTTTTTTAAAAAAAAGTCTGTTTGTGAGTGTGTCTGCTTATATTTATGCAGACACAGAAAAATACACAATTACATGAAGCAATAGCAAGGCATTTTTTTCCCTATAAGTATGGCAGTGAGTAATGTACCTTCCAGTACATAGCCTACAGATTTCTATAGGGAGAAAAATAGAAATATCCTTCCCCACACTTATAAGAAATGTTAGCTGAAATGAAAATGTAAGGTTTTTTTATTGTGATAAATGCAATTTGGCCCAGATAAAAAGGTGCTAAACTACTTAGCTTCATTAACTTTAGAGGTATTTTCCTAGAATGCTCACTATTTCTGAAGTGATATCTTGCATTAAGCCTTACTCAAAGCAGAGCAGTATTTCATAATGGGAGCTGGCTGTAGTACAAGATGTTCATTTTCAGGAAACTTCTTTTAAAAAAGAAGAAAGCAAATCTGTATGCCCTAAAGTATGAATGGTGAAGACAATTTGAGAGGTTAGAATTGAACTGTGATTGGCTGAGACATTTCCATTCCTGGTGAGAAGTAACCATGCATCCATTATGTAAATTGAAGAGCTCTGGATGCATGATAATAAGTTATAACTGAAAGAGGTTCAACAGTCTGCCTGGAAGAAGCAATAATTGTAATGACAGGAGGTTAATCAGCTCCACACAGCCAATCAGGATGCAAAAATATGTGAAGCAGAAATAGCTTTACAGCTGTTGAAACACAAAGTGTACCATTTTCCATTGTTCTAGACATATTTGCAAGGGAAAAAATAAACAAAAAGGTCTTTTTTAAAAAAGTTATACAGTTTCCACTTGTGTACTAATTAAGATTAATGTGAATGTGAAAACTTGTGAACACTGTAAAAGTTAGTAACCCAAGGCATGTCTGAGTAAAATGCCTTTCAAGTTAACTTAATTGAAATAATTGTAATACTATAAAAACAGCATAGGGCAAAACAGCTTGGAGCTATGACCTGAATTGTATTTGCTGACTGAGTTTCATGGCAGAGAGCCCTACATATTATTTAATTTCCATGGAAGAAAGATCATGTAATAATAGCTAATTCTCGTACAGAAAGTAAAATAAAAGGTTAACTGTTATAAAAAATAATATTGGAAAAATAAGTCAGTATGATTTGTCTTTATCATCATTAGGCAGTAGTAATCAAGCTGGAAACAGGAATACAAACTACCAATAATCCCAGATGAAGAGTCTTGAATCCAGAACCAGACTATTAAAATCAAAACCAAGATTTCAGCAATTTGAAAGATTAGAATCTGAAAAAAAAAAAATATCAGTTGTCAAGAGCCTAAAACTGAAGACAAAAACAGTGCTATATTTGCTCCTTAAACAGATACTTGTATGCCTTCGAGACAACTAGACCTATATCCTCTTACACTAGCAGTCCTACAGCTATGGAGATGGAGGTTCAACTTATTTCTTAAGCTGAAAAGGAGAGTTATATGGCCCAAAGAAAGTTTGTTTTAAGAAACAAGGATTAGCATAGTTAATATCCATGTAAATTTTCTGCTCTTTGTGGAATCTATTGTCTTTCACAGAAAGAGCAAAACATAGATAACATTCTCAAATATATAACATCAGGGATGGGCTGCTACTGGTTCATACCGGTTAAACTGGATGTTAATTTTACATCTGGTTCTCCGAACTGGTAGTTGCAGTGACTGGCTGGCCCTGTCCCCCCTGTCCCGCCCCTACCAGGAGTCTCCACACAGCCCAATTTGGAACCCAGGTAAGTTCAGGGCCTGCACAGAGGCTCAGGGAGGGTAAAAAATGGACCTTGTGGAGGCTCTAAAAGGCCAGAAACAAGCCTCCAGAGCCCAGGGAGGCTGTTTTCACCCTCCTGAAAGCTCGAAGAAAGCCTTCGGAGAAGAGAAAGCCACAGGGAGAGTGAAAAACAGGCTCCCAGAAGTTCCAGAAGGCTGGAAACGGGTCCTGTAGAGGGTGAAAATGTCCCCCTTGCCATGGTGCAGGAGGCCAACGAGGCCACATCCATCATGGCTATGCCTACCCAGCAACTGGGCAGATAACCAATCGCTAAATGTTTTGAAGCCCACCCCTGCATAACATGTGTTTTTTTAAGCAAATTAAAAAAGAAACAAAAAAGGTTTGTTATGTAATGGCACATATTGTCTCACTATCTGAAGTGGCCTTTCAGTTTCTTGAAAATGTCAGCTCAAGATTTTCCAGTAAATATGCTTTGGCAGGACTAATCTTGTTTTGTAATTATTATATTATTTTTATTATAATAATTTTTTTAATTATTATATTACATTTTTTAAACTTACTTATATATATGAATAGATAAACTAACGGCAATGCAAAGAAAAATCACCCCATTGTTTTAGTAATCCTCAAAGTGCAATGCACACTTATATTCACATGCTATATTTATTGCACAGTTATACTGACTTTGGAGTCTTATAAACAAATTACAGAAAGGATCCAATTGCCTGTTAATTTTTAACATTTTATTTGATTTTTTTTCCATTTTTAGATTGCATTACACAAGTATAAGACTACTAATGGCATTTCTTTTGAGAAGCAACAGAGATACTAATTTATAATTTAAGCAAACAGATAATATGAGCATGTACTTTGTTTTGCCAAGAAATGGCAGCAATATTTGTTCATCACAATGTTACAGCGTATAGAACTGAAATGATGAATTAAGATATTCAGGCTAACATCATGACGAACTGAATTACAAACTACTCTTCCTTAAATTATAATTATTACAAACAAGTAACATTTCTCTCTTTTTCCTAATTAACATAAAGTTAATAAAATTAGTCATGTGGAAAATAAGTAAGCTGCCAAGGAACAAAAGTCAGTTACAAAAATAGCCATTAAGGGAAGAAATCCATGAATCTAGACCATGAAATAATATTGTATCTCCCTAATTCTTAGCTGTACCTTATTTGACCATGAAAAGATGAATTATGGAATTACTAGCCCTAGATCTTAAACAAACAATCTTTAAATCTTTTTTTCTCCCCTGTTATTTTTTCATAAAGTTTTAAAAAACAAGGCTTCTAATAAACATAGCAGTATTTAGCTTTTTAATGAATCAGGTATGTGTGATTAAAGAAATAGTATATTGGATTCCAAACTGAGATATGAGATATTTTTATTTTTACTGGTATAAAATGAAATAGCATCTTTATGCAAGAATTAATGCTAAAAAATGAATGATAGGGATACACTGAATCAAGCTGCATTAACTGCCACTTTGTATCAAAGTCTTCAAAACTTTCAAATTAGATTGGGTTAGGATCAGATTTTCTATCTATCTTTTCTTCTTTCATACTTATCTTCCTTTTTAATAAAATCTTTTTCTTCAATTTACAGGTAGGCCTCAATTTATGACTTGTCGCTTAGCAACCATTCAAAATTACAACTGACACAAAAAATAGGACTTACAAGGCAAATTGTAAGTTCTGATGGTTGGCCCCCTTTCATGTTCACGTGGCTGAATTTTGGACATTTGGCAACATAACCACATTCATGCTATTTGTAGCATTCCATGGTCATTTTATGATATATTTTTTTGGCCAAAATTTGCACTTTCAGTTTTTAACAAAAACTGCATTCATAGCATGCCATTGGTTCTTTTAATGATTGTGATGCTCCCTTAATGATAATGGCAGCCAATTTATGACCACCATGTTCACTTAACAACCACTGCAAAAATGTGATGAAATTGAGTAAGCCATAATGGACAGGATCGAACATTGCCTGTGTAAGCCATCCACATCAAGCACATTATTCATTTATATGTCACCTTAATTGTTCAGTGCAGATTTTATGGGAACACCTTTGTTTCATGCATCCATGGTGAGCCCATGAGATAATGTTTTGATGAAACATGAGAAACACGTGTGTCATATTTGTGAAGCTTGTATGATATGTATCTGTGATGACCTGGGGTGTGGCACAAAGGCAACAGTCACAAAAATTAGGTAAAGTTTTAATACCTCCAACTTGGCCCCCAATGTCCAGTTATCCTCGGTTGGAGAAAAACCTCTCCCAAGAAAAGTTTTAAAGGGAAGAAATTCTATCCAAGCCCAAAGCACATATAAATTATAAATAAAAACCAACACAAACCACACTGCAGCAATCAACGAGACAGGGCAGGATAAAGAATTGCAGACTTCAAAAGATAACAAAACACACACAGCTGGGAGGATTCCAGAACTTGGATAAGGCTTGACAAACCAAAATAATTCACACTTTGCTTCCAGCAAGGAGCTGTGCACAAACACCCTCTTCATCCTTTTTTCACAGCTGTAGCTAATGAATAGAATCAGGGCCTTTTTCTCCCCTGTAACCCATGTTGCTCCCTTATCCATTCTTCCCTGCATGCCCTAGGATGAAGAGGGGTTGGCCCTGGGTTTTCCTCTGAATGCCCAGCCGGACTGTGCCCTTCCCCAGTTTTCTCCACAGCCACCAGAGCCACACTCCCACTCCCTATCACCTGTTCCACCTCTCCCTCGGAATCAGATTCCAACAGGGGCATGACAGTATCTCTATGAATGTGGAGTTGAGTGCCTTCAGACATACATAGCTGCTGCTTATATCTGACAATAGGTATGTGATCTTGGATCTCCCAACTCTTAAATCCAAATTTTTAACCATGATTCTACACTACTATATGAAATCTGAACAGAAAGTTGAAGGTAGGAACAGCAACTATAATTTATATAAAAAATCTAAGTGGCTCATACTTTTCATTTGATTAAATATTAAATTTGATTAAACATCTAAGTACTATCAAAATGTCATTGGAGAAGGATCAGCAGGTAATCTCTCTTGTATAATATTACAGATTATTCCCCATAATCTATAAATTATTCCATTAAACACAATAATTTATAAAAACACTACTTTCTGCCTCATCAGATACTACAACACCTGCCTTATCAGACATTAATATAGTACATATGGCTGGCTTGAACTTTCTTGTATAGAAGAATAGCATTCTCTAAAAAGTTTTAAAGGAATAAAATAGTTTGCAATTTTAAATAAAAATGTTGTGGAAATTGCTACAGCTCTTTTGTACAGGGCTGGATTATAGGAGCCTATATACATTATTCTAGGTCCAAGTATGCTACTCTCTAAACACTGATTCGTCTTTCCTGGAGATTCATTATCCATATTTGTACTGCCATATCTTATAATGGTTATTTATCCTTGATAAATCAAATAGTTTACAGTAAAAATGAAGGTGACAGAACATATAGCATTTTGGCCGTGCTATTATTAGTTATATTTTGCACATATAGACACACACACACACACATGCATGTATGAACATGCTTGTAAATGCGTGCTGATTCTTGTTTAGATATTGTATAACTTGAAGAAACAAGAGCTGTATGACCAGGAACCATTCAACATTAAAGTGGACATTTATTTGAACTTTTTTTCATTGGGCTTAACTAAGGAGAGACGATTGGGTATGCTTAGGGAAAAATACTTATATGATTAAAAAATCTGTAATGTTTTCGGAAATTATCATACAACTTAAGTTTTTCCTTTCGTTTTTTCTCTACTTTATTCACTACTTCTTTTCCTTTCACTCTTCTCTTTCAAAGAGCAACTTTCATGAGGGATTCTTGT
This sequence comes from Laticauda colubrina, assembly GCA_015471245.1. NCBI lineage: Eukaryota > Metazoa > Chordata > Lepidosauria > Squamata > Elapidae > Laticauda > Laticauda colubrina. Next base: position 4,847,944 of record BLBF01000026.1, on the reverse strand, counting down.
ACAATTTCCTTTTTTTGAAGTGTCCTTTGCAGAGGTGGTATTCAGCAGGTTCTGACCAGTTCTGGAAAACCGGTAGCAGAAATTTTGAGTAATTTGGCGAACCAGCAAATAACACTTCTGACTGGAGATTTTACAGTGTCCTTCCTCTGCCATACCCACCAAACCATGCCCACAGAACCGGTAGTAAAAATATTTCAATCCCACCACTCATCCTGTGGCAATACCTTGAAGTAATTATTCTCATCAAATCAAATCAAAAAAAGAAGCAACCAGAAAGTTTGTGAACTGATGATACAATGTGTATTAGTAGCAGTATTCCTTGCAAAAAAATAAATAAGTTGTGGGTGCTCAAACACTGGAGGTTTTTAAGAAGAGTTTGGACAACCATTTGTCTGAAATTTCCTGTTTCCTGTTTGGGTTTCCTGTTTGTGCAGGGGAAGACCTCCAAGGTCTTTTCCAACTCTATTATTCTATTCTGTTACCAAAAAATCAAGAGTGATTCTAACTGAGTTTTAAAGCATCCTAAATATAAGAAAACAAGTCATTTTTTCACATAAAGGAAAAAATGAAAAAAAAACTTAAAGACAGATGTGCACACAGTACTAGGCAAATGTATTCTGATATTATTTTAGTAACACGGTTTTTCATATTTCTTATAAAAATCTGCACATATCCCTAATCTCTACACATATAGCAATAAGCCAGATATTATCAGAACTTTCATGAAAGGTGGTAGTTGAATGAATTGCCAAGTTCTTAGCGTAAGAAATTGTACTACTATATTTCAAAGGCAGGAGAGACTCACCTTGCTTTGCAGGAAAAATAAACATATTTCAGCACTTTGATTATTATTATTTTTGTTCATGATGCACTCTGTCTTCCGTTCTGCTTGAAGCACTTCTCCATGAACCAGGATGCTTCATAGCATATTTTAGCCACTTCCTGATGGAATCTTTCATAAGAGCAGCTCTCCAAATAAAGAAGACATCATTACCCAAGTTATGCCACCATTTATATTCTCTTTGAAATTGCTATGCAAGTCTAGAGCTAGAATTGGATGCATGGAGCCTGCTGGATGTTTAAAAGACTTTTCTATAAATGCAATAGTTCATTTTTATTTCAAAAGCAGAAAAAATGTGCTAGGAAGTAAAAGCAAGTGTTCACACTCCATTTGCAGACAAATTATGCTAATACCCATTTGATAAAAGGAAAATGCAGCTCAGACTGTATCCATCTTAGAGATCGATTTTGAAGCACTGTAAAGGGAAGATGTTCAGGTGCTGTGGTGATTTTCTGAATGATTTCTAGTCAGGCAAGTGAACATTGCCAGATGGACATGTTCAATGATACATACAATTTCTACACTTATAATGCATAAACTATGAACTCTCCAAACATGACAGTGTGCCTGAACCAGTTTGCCAACTATGAAATACTCCCAGTATACTTTGTGTAGTTATGAAGTGAGGTGCAGAATCAAGAAAAAATTTGCTTTGGCAGACATTGGCTGAGTGTGAAGAATAGATTGCACTGCAGATCAATGAATACTAAGATGATGGTGTGGCAAAGGACCTATCAATCTGCTTATACAGTAAGGTTTTATTGAAAAGGTAGGATTAGGGACACTTTTTCTTGTGCATCAATACCGCTCCCGACTTTCATCAGTCCCTTAAGTGCTATAGGTTAAGTCATAATTTGGCAGAAGACTACTCTTTTCCTTCAATGATAAGCCTTGACATCTTCAATTCATTCATTCACTGAAACAAAGAACTTTGAAGATATACTCCACTGGATTAGTTAATCAAATACGCATTTATTCACATAGAAAATATAAAGCAGCAGCAAGGAGCATGGGGGCAGAAGAATTCCAATCTGAACATGCGCAAAGCTTTTGCAATGAAAAAATGTCAGGTTTTTTTGAAAAAAATCAGTAAAAAACAGTAAAAAGGTTTTTACTGTTATTTTTCTTCATAGCATTGTATATTGTTCATTTCTGCTTTCTTTTTATATTACTAATAAATAATAATAAAATAAAATAATGAGAGAACTCCTATAATGGCTAAACAGAACATCTATCTAGAAAGGCCAGGATATCTGCATAGCACAAGAAGTGTTAGAGGCCCTTTCTTTTCATTGGAGCCCATTCCCTTCTGTACAAAACTAACAGCACAAATTATCTTGAGCATTCCCTATCTTTTTATGGATTAATTTTGGCTTATTGCTTCGAAATATAGAGTTAAAAGGGATCTTGGATGTCTTCTAGTCCAATCTCTTAGAATGCATTAGATTCTTAAACACAAAATCTGATCTACCATAGCAAAATGACTGACAGTACAATAGAGGTAGATATGCCTTTTGAAACTGAGTTAAGATAAAAACCAGTAGGTTGAAATTAAAATATATTCAGACTAAATATAAGGAAAATTTTCTGAAAATAAAAGATGGTGCTACCTAAACAGTGATGGACCACTGTGGACCACATTTAATAGAGATTAACCATCTATTGGGAATAATTTAGTGAATTCCTATACTGAGCTTGAGTGTTCTGACCAAAGCTTCCTGAGACAGTAACAATCACATGCTGTTCCCAAAAATCTTTTTTAAAAAATTTCAACAGCTGTGAATTATATGCATTCATAGCCTGAAATGAGTCCCAAACAGTTTATGAATAATCCAACAGAAGTCTGCCACAGTCTTTCGAGATAAGGCTGATAAGCACCCACCTTTATTTCCCTTGAAATGCTGCCAATGATTGATTTGCCAATTAGTTGTACAAGGTCAAACAGAGCACAAAGTCAACATAGAGCTTCAGAGTTTAAACTGACCAGAACGAACAAAGTTGCTTCCTGCAAAGGCTAATGTCCCTTTGCTCTCCTTTATGTCTTATAGGAGGGGCCAATATTCCCCAAAGCTTACTCCTGAGATTCCCCTTTTGTCTTAACTGTTTGTCTTACTTGCCTTCTGGCAGCTTTCCACAAGCATGCATTGAGAATAGGCTCCTTCTATTCCTCTCCCTTGCTAATATCAGATTCGGGAGGCTCCAAAGTCAGCGCTTAACTCTCAGAGGGCCCTGGCCCCGTCTCTGTCAGATACATATCCCTCATCTGAGCCTCCGAGACTCAAGGACTGACCCATGTTCCTCCCCACTGTCTGACTCTGCTGCCAAATCAATAGGCTGCCGGCGGATCACAAGATTAGACTAGTGATCTGTTCTAAATTCATACATTTCTGTTTAGAATTATCATGTTTGCAGGCTTGATAATGTTTTCTAATAATATCTCCTTTCTCAAACATTTTTTCTCAGTTTTTTCTTCACTAAGGTGTAAATATCCCTGTAGTTATCTTCACAAAGAATCAAAACACTGAAGCATTGAAATGATTAGGCCTCGTCAATTTTATTTGTTGACTGATTAGTATCTCTTGCCAAGAGATGTTGAGATAATTCTGCCAACTTCCCAGGAAGCTATAAATTGAATGATTCCGATAGATTTTCACACTATGATCTTTTTAAATACCCAGGAAGTTTTGTCTCCTTGATGAGCAACTATTTCAGTAGTTTGCTTTAATTTATCTATGCAGCAGTGGGTTTGTTTCTATTTAATACTTCTTTTCATATGGAGAGAAAAAGGAAAAACACTATATGACTATAAACCATGAAGTTTGTACTACCCTATCCTCTTTATAATTATCAAAACAGAAGTTCAAACTCTATTCCACATATATGAAATTAATGTTGCAGTATTACTCTCTTGTTTAACTAATAATGATAATTCAAGATAATTATATATGATTCTTCCAGCAAACAATGACAATAAAGGATTCTAGAATAACTCTTACTGTAGTCAAATTAGTGTTAACAGTCTGCAGATTTTTATCACCATTAACAGATTTAACTATACTAGAACACTTTATTAATTGACTATCAGAGAATGATAGTAGTTTTAATGTAACAAAGTTGATAGCTCATCTTACAACTTTGTACTCTCATGTGTATATTTATGTTTTCTAACTGCTTTATTTTAATTAGTTTAATTAATTGTAATTTTTTTCTTTCAATACTGACTAGCGATTTTAGTAAAGTATTTTGCATTAATTTGAGAATCAATACGTAGAGTAATTTCTAATAAATGTGGAAACTAGTTTCATGTGATCCTCATTAATTTGAAAATGACAATTCTAAACACCGCTTAGAAGAAAGCTAGACAGCAGAACTAGATTGAATTATTTAATGTCTGATGGCCAAAGGTATTCTTTGCAATATCTTGTGTTATATTTATTTAATTGCAGGTTAAACTGTTCAATGTTTTTCCCCCTGTTTGTGACACTCATGTTACTATTTCTTGTTTTAGAATTGTTTTTGGAAGAGAAAATGTATTGGGAGATTCTAGTCCGAAGTCTAACAATTCTAGTCCAACAATAAGTGAAGATAATTAATGTAATATCATGTTGTTGCAGCAGATCCTGTTTCCAAATCAGGACACAAGACTACGAAAGGTTGGAGAATATAGGTTTATTTTCCGCAAAAGGTTCAGAGCATTCACATGACAAATTCTGAACCCCTGGCTCTTCCTTAGGCGTCACTTTTATACATATCATGACCTCAGGCTAGGCTGGGGCATTCCTTTTATTAAGTTTTACAAAAAAAAAAAAAGATTTATAACATACATATAGAGCAAAGGAGAAGTACATTGATTTCTCAATTATTTTCAACTGTTATTTTCCATACCCTTGATTCTGGGAAAATAGCTGGTTCCTTATTATAGTAACATTATGGTTTTACACAATATTGTTGTTTTTAAGCAAAGCTAAGAGTCAGGGGACTTCTGCTAAATGAATACATGTTTACTGTTTAATTTTCCAGACTGCTTCAATGTAATAAGTAACATAGTCCACAGAAGATCTGGCTTTACTTCCCAATTAATTTTCTGAATTTCATCTTTTGGTATTCATTGCAAAGTGGAACATGTATTGAAGTACTTCATTGAGTACCAATGCTGGTAAAATGTTACTTGAGCTTGTTTTTTTTTTTTTTATGGCCTGTTCCACAATTATTCCAAAGATAATAGAAGAAGAAGAATATAATAGCTACATAGTCTTTCAGTCTTAGATGTTTTTGGAGTATAGAATAAGAGATGACTTCTCTACCACTTACTTTTAGTTGTAAATATACTTTCCCAATACTATAAACTATATATTTTGATTTCTTTAATCTAAATTACTGCAACATTTTGAGAAAGCACAATCACTGCCTGTGCTTTAAATACATAACATAATTATCAGACTATTGGATGCATATCTCCTGTAGTTTACTCACATTGTAATACTTAAGCTTCAGATATACACTGCTCAAAAAAAATAAAGGGAAAACAAAAATAAGACATCTTAGATCTGAATGAATGAAATATTCTTATTAAATACTTTGTTCATTACATAGTTGAATGTGCTGAAAACAAAATCACACAAAAATTATCAATGGAAATCAAATTTAGCAACCCATGGAGGTCTGGATTTGGAGTTAAATTCAAAATTAAAGTGGAAAAAAACACTACAGGCTGATCCAACTTTGATGTAATGTCCTTAAAACAAGTCAAAATGAGGCTCAGTGGTGTGTATGGCCTCCATGTGCCTGTAGGACCTCCCTACAATGCCTGGGCATGCTCCTGATGAGGTGGCGGATGGTCTCCTGAAGAATCTCCTCCCACACCTGGAACTAAAGCATTCCCCAAAACCTGGACAGTCTGTGGTGCAACGTGGTGTTGGTGGACAGAGCGAGACATGATGTCCCAAATGTGCTCAATTGGATTCAGGTCTGGGGAATGGGCGGGCCAGTCCATAACATCAATGCCTTAATCTTGCAGGAACTGCTGACACACTCCAGCAATATGAGGTCGAGCATTGTCGTGCATTAGGAAGAACCCAGGGCCAACCGCACCAGCATATGGTGTTACAAGGGGTCTGAGGATCTCATCTCAGTACCAAATGGCAGTCAGGTTACCTCTGGTGAGCACATGGAGGCTGTGCGGCCCCCTAAAGAAATGCCATCCCACACCATTACTGACCCACTGCCAAACCGGTCATGCTGGAGGATGTTGCAGGCAGCAGAATGTTCTCCACAGCGTCTCCAGACCCTGACATATCTGTCACATGTGCTCCATGTGAACCTGCTTTCATCTGTGAAAAACACAGGGCACCAGTGGCAAATTTGCCAATCTTGGTGTTCTCAGGCAAATGCCAAACTTCCTGCACGGTGTTGGGCTGTCAACACAACCACCACCTGTGAATGTTAGGCCCTCATACCAACCTCATGGAGTCTGTTTCTGACTATTTGAGCAGCCACATACACATTTGTGGCCCGCTAGAGGTCATTTTGCAGGGCTCTGGCAGTGCTCCTCCTGTCCCTCCTTGCACAAAGGCGGAGGAAGCTGTCCTGATGCTGGGTGTTGCCCTCCTACGGCCTCCTTCACATCTCCTGATTTACTGGCCTGTCCCCTGGTAGTGCCTCCATGCTCTGGACACGACACTGACAGACACAGCAAACCTTCTTGCCACAGCAAACCTTCTTGCCACAGCTCGCACTGATGTGCCATTCTGGATGAGCTGCACTACCTGAGCCACTTGTGTGGGTTGTAGACTCCATCTCATGCTACCACTAGAGTGAAAGCACCGCCAGCATTCAAAAGGGACTAAACCATCAGCCAGAAAGCAAAGGAACTGAGAAGTGCTCTGTGGTCACCACCTGCAGAACCACTCCTTTATTGGGGATGTCTTGCTAACTGCCTATGCTTTCCACCTGTTGTCAATTCCATTTGCACAGCAGCATGTGAAATTGATTGTCAGTCAGTGTTGCTACCTAAGTGAACAGTTTGATTTCACAGAAGTGTGATTGACTTGGAGTTACACTGAGTTGTTTCAGTGTTCCCTTTATTATTTTTTGAGCAGTTTATTTATTCTTGATCTACCTTCATTACATTATCACTTTTATCTCAATTTTACCATTTTAAGGGGGTACTTCCCTTATGATCTTATAATCTATTTCTATTTTTGAATGTAATACCAACTTCCAAAAATTTCAGAAATGTGATATTATATGCATATTTATTTAAAATTACTTAGGCTATTTCCATTTAAAATGACCATGTTTGTTGGTTTAAAAAGTGGTATTCATCAAATGGATTTCAAGTCATCTTTGCTTTATCATTGAATGAAAATCCAAACATGGTACATGTGACAATAAAGTATTCTTGGAGAAATAAAGCTTACAATGAAGCGTACATACTGCTTTTAGCAACAGTAATTACATATTCTTAAATGACTTCACATTACTATTTAGAACTGTCATGAGTGAGACAGTCACACTGAGTCAAAATTCCTTTCAAAGCATATGAAAGGATAAGGCTAGTAGTATAGTATGATAAATAATAGAAATATCCATTGATATTTTTCAAATCCTTTGATACTGAATACCAAAGTTTTACTTTCAAAGAAATGTATACAGAATAGCAGCTATAATTTTAAACAAATGCATACATCAACACACACCAAAATCAAATCAAATCAAATGAAACATTTATTGTCAATGCACAACATGTGTACAATGAAATTGAAATAAGCCTCCTTGGTGCTGGCCCTGCAAGTCTATCATATTAAACCTAATTATGGTGTTTATGTTGCATTCAGAAGTCTAGCAGCCCATGGATAAAAGCTATTTTTCAGCCTATTCGTTTGGCTGGCTATGCTTCCATATCTCCTGCCCAACGGTAGGAGAGTAAAGAAGTGCTGACCAGGGTGTAAATCATCCCTGAGGATTTTCCTCATTCTTCTGAGGCAGCGATTTTGTCCAGTGGTGTCAGGGGACAGCCCCAAATTTTTGTGCTATGCTCATCACCTTCTGTTATTCTTTTTGTCTGCAGCTGTCAAGCCAGCATACCATGCACTAATACAACATGTAAGGACACTTTCTATCATAGACCAATAAAAGGAAGTCATCAATAGTTGTTTCACTTGTTATTTCCACAAGACCCAAAGGAAATGGAGTCTCTGTTGAACCTTCCTGACCACCTGGATTGTGTTATTTTTCCAGGTGAGATCTTGGCTAAGGTGGATTCCAAGAAATTTGAAAGAGGAGACCCTCTCTACAGAGCCTCCCTTGATGTAGAGTGGGGCAGGTTCCTCTCTCTGCTTCCAAAAGTCTAATACTATCTCCTTTGTCTTGCTGGTGTTTAGATGCAAGTTGTTTTCTGAGCACCATGTGGATAACTTCTGGACTTCTTCCCTGTATGCTAATTTGTCTCTACCTGTAATTAGACCCAGTACAGTGGTATCATCTGCAAACTTTATTATCACATAAAATGGATTAGAAGATATGCAGTCGTATGTGTACAACGAGTACAGGTGGAGACTAAGCACACTACCCTGAAGAGAGCCAGTGCTGAGCTTCAGGGAGGAGGATGTGAAAGACCCAGCTCTCACTGTTTGTGGCCGGTCTGCCAGAAAGTCTTTAATCCAATCACAAGTGAGAGAAGGGAAATGCAAGTTAGTTAACTTTTTGATGACAATATCTGGCAAAATCTCCCTGTTCACCACTTCTTGTAAAATTCTACAGAATTTTAACACAAATATGTGTTTTCAAGTAACCATATGTCCCTAACCCCATAGATGAATACATATAGAAGGAATATTCATTTCACATTTCTTCTATTAGTTGCTGCTAAGCACTGAGGTTTTTCTTTGATTCTGTCATATATGAGTCTACCTATTTCACAATTGTCATATGATTTTATGAATACACCTTTCAGTTTCCACATTTCTTTGAAATTTGTGATAGTCTCTTCAATTTTTAATAAAAGGTTTACTGAAATGGGAGCATTCAGTAAAATATTATTTTAAAGAATATTCATTAGAAAAAATGTCTGAAAAATATATATCCTAGGGAAAAAAGTTTTCCTTAATGACTGCATGTATGAAAGAGAACAAGAAATGCAGTTTAAAATCTAGCATAACATTAGACAGTTCCATCACTTTTTAAAACTAAACAGATTTCTGCATTTTAGGGGTGACATACAACATTTGAGGCTGCCTCACATTCAGTGATTCTGGCAAGGGAATCAGAGAACATTTTGGAATAAGGGGCTAAAAGGCAAATTACAGCATGTGTCATTTCAAAGGAACAATTTACTTATTTGTTGTCTGTAAGTAAGTGAGTGAAACAGTTTTTCCAGCTCAGTGTGATACTCCAAAATTTAGTGGGGAAAAAAAAAAATCTGTCACTGGTTTGCATCTTTTTACATGGAGAAGAAAACAACAAGAGCAACAACCAAAACAGAATCATTTCAAAATTGAAGGAGGACATATTTGGAAAGTTTCTAACTCACATAGTATTGTTATTATATGACTGCATTGCCAACTGAAGTCTTTTGTGATTCTCTTTCTGAAGTGTAAACCAGCAATATGAGACTCATGTATAACAGCGTGCTCCAAAAACTTACTTGTACACCTTCTCTCTCATACACACACACACACACAAACACACATACAAAATGCACACACATGAACGAGCAGGCTAATTTTTAAAGTACTATATTTTGAGATAGTTTGGAAACCTTTTTGTTTCTTCTTGAAGTGACTGCCATCTTTACATTTCAGTAATTTCTTTAGAGCTAATAATTAGCATACCATTACTAAGAAAAATGACAACATAAATTATCTTTTAAGAACATTAAAATATTCTCTGCTAAAATATTCTCACTATTATATTAAAATATGTCTGAACAGTATTTTTCCCTTATTTGTTATAAAAATACTAGTTTTAGCAGTAGAACTTACCATGAATTAATTTAAGAACTGTCACAGTACATTTATTAGGAAATCAGAATGCTTTAAACTAAAGCCCCTGTCACACTGCACCAACGGATGGAAAGAGGATGTAAAATGGAGAAAAACACTTACCATCCGTTGGTTAACGCGATGCTTCCATTCTGTACTCACTGCCTCCATTTTGCTTCCTCTTTATCCATCCAGCATCCGTCTATTGACATTTCATCTGCTCAAAAGGTTTTGAGCTGCTCAAAACTTTTGAGTGGAAAATGTATTCAACGCATCTGTTTTGCATCCGCTAGGCATACGGGGGACATCTGTTCTGCATCCATTGTCATCTGTTACGCATCCGCTATATCCGCTAGGCATCCGCTGCACATCTGCGCAACTCGCATGCGTTCCAGCGGTAAACGGATGCAGGGAGGCAGCAGAATGGACGCGGAACGGACGTTCAGTGTTAGTAACACGGACGGAGAAAGGATGAAAGCGGATGCAGCATGCAAAGAAAGCATTTAAAATGGAAAAAATGTTCGCAGAGGGGACCTATCCGCTCCCATCTGCTTCCATCCGCTAGGCTTCCGTTCCGCATCTGCTTTCCATCCGCTCTGCGTCCTCCCCCCGTCTGTTCCTTTCTGTGTTGTCCGCTCTGGTTATGCAAAATTTTGCCCCTTTTGAGAGCGGATAACAACAGATGGAACATTTTTCTCATCCGCTGTGTCCTTTTTACAAACGTTTTGCATCCGTTGGGCAGTGTGACAGGGCCTTAAAATACTTTTGACTTCTCAAAATGTTGTAAGCTTCGAAGTCTGACTGGTCATACACATGAATGGAACAAAATAACAAAATAATATATGAGTTGCAAAATTGTGCAATCCAAGTTGGTATTTTTATTAACTATTTTAAAATAGAAAATAGTCACAATTAAATTGGGATAGCTCAATCCATACTTAAGCATAGAGAAGAGTCACAGATCACATGGAGGTATTTTAATGTCATAAATGTCATGGCATCAATATTCAAATGATAAAAGTGTTATCATCGTGGCTTCTTCCAATAATTGATGCCCACATCTAATTTGACTTCTCATCATTTTACACGACATGAATGTTTGACAACAATTCATATCTTTGAGACAGTGCCTCACATTTGAATATTTTAGGTTCTCTTCAAATAAACTTAAAATCACAATTAATTAAACCTCACCCTATACTTTGTTTGAAGGTCTCTATGCAAGAAGGATTGAAGATAATGTAATAGATAGATAGATAGATAGATAGATAGATAGATAGATAGATAGATAGATAGAATGAAAAGTTTTATTGAGTCAACTGAATTCTTACAGAACATATGATAACTATGTAGAATCTGCACCAATGATAGATAAAGGGAGACAAAATTAAAACCTCCTACACCTATTTTCTTATTGCTGTTAGTCACTTTCAACTATCTAATGCTTATTTTCAGCCTATGTTTAGAAACCAATCGGACAATCAGCAAAATACTACATATAGTATGCCAATTTCCAGATTAATAATCTCTTGTAACAATATTGGTTTGCCTTAATATCCAAAACAATATAGTTTGAATCTCATTTAGATCACACAGTCCAATCTCTGAAACATCATTTCAAACTTCAAAAGAGCTTAATAAGCCACGGTGGATCAATATTTAGGATGAAGCACTCCAGCCTACTTCTGCCAATTGGCTAACTGCAATTTGTCAGTTAAAATCCCACCAGGCTCAAGGTTAACTCAGCCTTCCATCCTTTCGAAGTGGGCAAAATGGACCCAAATTGTTGGGGCGATATGCTGACTCTGTAAACTGCTTAGAGAGGGCTATAAAGCACTGTAAAGTGGTATATAAGTCTAAGTACTATTGCTGTAAATTCACCCATTGCTTCAAGACCAACAGTAAATCCTATAAAAAAAATTTACAGGAAGATGCTTAAATAATCTCCATACTAGTTATACATGACTAGAAAAACATACTAGATACTAGATATACTTGATAATATCCTTATTTTTTCCTGACAAGTTCAGCAAAATGCTTTATTTTTCCAAGTTTGATGGAAAAAAAGAGACATGATTTCTTTTTCAATTTTTCTGAATTGAAAAGTTAATATGATTCTTTTTTGAGATTTATATTGTCATTATCATCATCATCATCATCATCATCATCATCATTATTATCATTATTAATTGTTGTTGTTATTGTTATTGTTATTATCATTGTTGTTGCTGTTGTTGTTGTTGTCCATCGCCCATCTCACCACCAGATGATTCATCCCCCCCAAAAAAAGTGAAGAATTACAGTGAACAAACTGTATTTTAAAATACCATCAAACAAAGTTCTCTGTTGTCTCTAAAGTCTTTGGCAGCATTAAAATATTCCAGTTGAAATTACAGGGGGGTGGAATTTTGGACTTTTCAATTCAGAACAACACATATGATATTATGATAATGCTTTTCCAGTTAGATTTACATCAAATAGGTTTACAACTTCATATTTTTTCATTTTGTAAAATCATTGATGATTTGTGAATATTTCCTGAAGCCACTTTTGTCACTAACTCTATCTACTTTGACAATATCTTAAACTAACATAGTTTTACTTTAATTCTAGCATATCAAGGTATTCTGGTGTGTTAAAAGACAATTTGCAAGATTAGATTTTCAAGATCCAGGATGCCCTAACCCAGATCAAACTCGTGGCCCACAGGCCAGATGAGTCACGTGCTGGCCATGCCCACAGCTGGCTAAGCAAAAGAGAAAAGTCATGATACATCATGTGATGATGTCATGACTATGTGAGTTTTACAGCCGTGATCAAACCTAAGTATCAAGGTCACTGTAACATACTGTTTTAAAAGACAATCACATACATTTAAAAATGCTACTGATTCTTTTTTATTTTTCCTTCCTTCCTTCCTCTTTTCTTTCTTTCTCTTTTATTCTACTGTTGTACGATGATAACCCTTAACATGTTGGTAACATTTAATGCCAACATTTACTTTTTAAAAAAATATTAATGCAGATACATAACATGTACAACTGCCATAATTTAAAATGTTTTCAATGTGAACTTATACTGTCACAGATATTTTTACAAAATGTAAGTATTGCCTGAAAATAAAATAACATTCTAGGTAGCACTCATCTTAATTGCAGAAATTATTTCCAACAGTGAAAATTGTACTTTGTCTCACGTGGCATATCTTTTTTAAAAATTTCATTCAATGTCTTAACATAATTATTTTGAAGTAATGTCCAATTCGTATTTGTCATAGTTATACCCAGATATATTACCTTCTTCTCAATCTTGAAATCCATTTTATTCATTAGTCCTATTTGGTCCTGTAACAACTTCAACAACTTCTTCTTCTTCTTCTTCTTCTTCTTCTTCTTCTTCTTCTTCTTCT
>BLBF01000026.1:4783698-4822478 GCA_015471245.1 Laticauda colubrina | reverse complement strand
ATATATATATATATATATATATATATATATATATATATATATATATATATATATGCATTCCATTTCCCAAAGTCATATTATTTGAAGGATTATATTGCTATGATGGGAAGGCAGAATTAAATATATTTTCATCTTAACCATATTATTATACATGCTCTTGAATAATCCTTGGGTGATTATCTAAATTATCCGCAACATAATATTCAATAGCTTTCAGGGATGCAAATTATAGTTTTTGTACATTCTCCAAATAATTTGCACATTATCCAGATAATATGATTATACTTCAAAAAGCAAACATATTGTTTCAACAATATGGCCATACCACTATGTTTAGACGTTTCTATTTCATTTCCTAACTACTAATGACATCCCTAATGGGATCCAACCACTGATATTCTTTCAAGAAAGCAACTGGACTACAGAAAAAAATATGGTTTGGCTAAAGGCTTCTTTTCATATTCATAATCTTTCAATCTGCTGAGTAGTAGAAGGAGATTTTGAGAAAATATATAGCATTATTCTTCCTTCCTCATGCAATAGAGTTTACCCAGTGACCCTCTCAAGCACACCATTATAAAGTTGAGAAATGGCTGATCATTAACAATATGATGGAAAAGAAAAGGATTAAGACCACAGTGTCTATAAATAAATTTATCAATGAACCAATGTTCTGTCACCGGAAGCAGTTTTGTCTGAGAACAAGATTTATTAAGATTAAGATGCCAGGCTAAAAAACAAAGAATCTGAATTCTAATCTTGCCTTAGACATGAAAGCTGGCTGGATGACTTTGACTCCTTCTCAGTCCATGACTTCAAGCCAGGAGTGGGATTCACATTTTTTAACAACCACTTCTGTGGGCATGGCTTGGTTGGTGGGCATGGCTTGGTGGTCTTGTGACTAGATGTACATGGCTTGGTGGTCATGTTACTGGCTGGGCGTGGCCAACTCAATGCATCTCCTCTCCTGGCCTCTTGTGACTGTGGGGATGCTGCAATAGTTGTAAGTGTTAAAAATGGTCCTAAGTTACTTTTTTCAGTGCTATTTTAACTTTAAATGGTCACTCCACAGAAGCAAAGTACCAGCAAAGGAGAAAAAAAATATCCAGAGAAGTTCCTGAGACAGGAAGTCCAGTCCTGCCAACAATGTAATAAGGGTTAACGGAGAGGCAGTTTCTGTAAGCAACAGCAGAATATTTCCTTCCTGCCTTCCTTCGTGGATAAGGCCAGTAATTTCTTCTCACAACCGGTTCTCAGAACTGCTTAGAATGTTAACAACTGGTTCTAGTGAATAGTTGCAAATTGGTAGAATCCCACCTTTGCTTCAAAACCAGTTCATCAATTCCTACTCCAACTACACTTGGTTGATCAGAAAAATAAAAAAAAATAGAAAGCATAACCTGTACATGTGGGAAAAACTCTAGAAAGAAAAAACAATGTGCCACTATACATTTTCCAAATGGGCAAAATTCCCCAGAAAACATTTTCCTTTTAATATTATTTAATATGTATAAACACTAAGTTGGTTTTCAGAAACTGGCTATACTAAGCGTGCATAGTTTCTGGTTTTTCCTCACTTTGTAAAGGGGAAGAATGCGTTGATGTATTGAAACTTTAGAGAAATTCTGCAAGTTTTAAATGAGATTTAAATGAACTCTAGAAATAAATGAAATCTACATAGAGGTGAGCAAACATCCTACTCTTTTCCTTGGTGGTTCAGATATCTTTCAAACAATTTACTGGCTAAAGGCTATAATAAATTTAAAACATGAAATTGCATTTTTCAGGTGATAAATGGTTATTCATGGACTAATGATAATTCTTCAGAGCATTAGTTCCAGCTTTTTTATTGCAAAAAATTCTTATATTTTATATTAGCTCTAAAATAACATTCTGGGTTTTTTAGCAGCAAATATCTCTCGAGCAGACTCAATGTCCACCTGGAATAATACCGTGTTTCTCACAAAATAAGGCCGGGCCTTATTTTTTTGGGACCACTGAAAAAATGGCTAGGCCGTCTTTTTTGGGGTGATTTAATTTCCTCCCCCACCAAGAATTGCCCATACACACATACCTCGCCACGAAGCCGCTTCTATCGGCTGACAAGAGCTTCCTAAAGGCAGAGTCCCCAGCTGCTTCAGGGCTTGGCGGGGCTGCCTGTGTCCCCTCGTCTTTAGGCAGTCTCTTTCCAGCAATGGAAACTCCCCAAATGCAGTCAACAGCCACTTCAATCAGCTGGTCGAAGTGGCCTCAGGGCGAGCACACACACACACTCTCCTCGCCGTGAGGCCGCTTCAATCAGCAGATGAAAGCTCCCTTGAAGGCAGAGTCCCCAACCATGGGCTACCCATGATCCCTCGTCTTTAAGCAGTCTATTTCGGGCAATGGAAACTCCCCAAATGCAGTCAACAGCCACTTCGATCGGCTGGTAGAAGCATCCTCAGAGCCAGTGCACACATACACACAAACACACACTTCCCTCGCCACGAGTCCACTTCTACCGGCCGATCAAAGTGGCTGGTGATGGCATTTGGGGAGCTTCCATTGCCCAAAGGAGACTACCTAAATGCGAGGGGACATGGCAGCCACGCCTCGCCCCAAAGTGGGTGGGGACTCTGCCTTCAAGGGAGCTTTCATCTGCCGATTCAAGTGGCCTCGCGGTGAGGGGAGTGTATGTGTGTGTGCGCTCACCCTGAGGCAGCTTCTACCGGCTGATCGAAGTGGCTGATGACTGCATTTGGGGAGTTTCTATTGCCGGAAAGAGACTGCCTAAAGACGAGGGGACACGGGCAGCCCCACCATGCCCTGAAGCAACTGGGGATTCTGCCTTCAAGGGAGCTTTTGACTGCCGAAAGAAGCAGCCTCACAGCGAGAGGAGTGTGTGTGTGTGTGTATGTGTGTGTGCACTCACCCCAAGGCCACTTCTACCAGCCGATCGAAGTGGCTGGTGACTGCACTTGGGGAGCTTCCATCGCCTGAAAGAGACTGCCTAAAGGCGAGGGGACACGGGTAGCCACGCCTTGCCCTGAAGCAGCTGGGGACTCTGCCTTCAGGAAGCTTCTATCGGCTATTGGGGTATTCTCGCCTAGGCTACCTGCAGGGCACTCCTAAAGGAAAGTTTTCTCTTCAAGCCCCCTGCCCTTCCCCCACCAATTTCTCTTCACCTCGTGTAGTTCTAAAGAACAATGTGAGAAATGGCGGGGAAAAGCATGGTTGAAATAGGCCTAAATTTTGTGGGACTTAATTTTGTGGGTGGGACTTAATTTCACCTCATGCCTAGAAATCATGCTGAGCCTTCCTATTGGTGGAGGCCATATTGTTGGAGAAACACAGTATATATGAGGCAGAACTATCAACATTTTCCTTTGTACAAGTTATTCTTTTACAAACAGTGTGAACCAAGAGGAGTAGCTTTAACAGTTGAAGACAGTTTTGAAGAGATTAATTATTATGATGGAAATCTGAAAAGAAGAGAGAAAATATGTATAATGTAAAAGAAATCAAAATATGATTGCTTTTTTCATGCCTTTTCCACAATATATTTAGAGATACTCAATAAAACCTATAGAAATTTCAAGTGGGCATAAGAAACAATGCCTGCATGATCAGCATATACAGAGGTAATGAACTGAATGTTGCAAGATGTAATGATAACCAGGGGCACATTTTGGGAAATGTCCATCAATAAGATTAGCAAGAAAGCCCAAACTTTCATGAATCTGCATAGGCCACAACACAATGTGATTATTCCTCTTCTTACATGTATGTCTCTTACTATTTCTCTTTTTCATCCTGGGATTTGTTTTAACCTTCTTATCTATGGATGCTTCTAATTAGCATTCATGTTTGCATTATAGGCTTGTGAAAAATAATTAACTGTCTCTGTTATGAACAGGAATAAAACAATTTGATCTATAGGATTTGAGATAAATTTATGTTTATAATAATTGTAACATCCTAAAGTAGCCTTACAGATTGCAATGTATTCTTTAATGTTTTAATGTATTCTTATTGTTATTTTTAAAACATTTTTTCCTTTATTAACATCTAATTAATATTTAAATCCCTTAATGTATACCTTGTGGTTGTTTCTATCCTTAATTATTTTACCTAATTATTGTGCTGCATAGGAACAGTTTGGTTTTTACTTTCCTACGGTACTTGTTCTCTGAAAGAGGTGGAAACAGACAGAAAAGTGCACTAATATTTTCTCCTGTTCTAATGTTCTCTTTTAAACCACCCTCTGTAAACCCAGCAACTGGACCACTAACTTCAGTCCAGCTCCTGGATTAGAACTGAGGTTTCTCTCTGAGTCTTTTTGCCACATTGTTTGACTCCTTCACCTATTTTATGCTTGCCTGCTTCTAGATGCTGTAAGAAATACTTCCTTTGGTGGTACTCCTCCTGCTAGTCGTGTTGTTGATTGCATTCCATTTGTTCCTCTTTTCTTTAGCATCTTCAGATGATGTAGCAATAATAGTTAGTGCTAGCTATTATTGATGTCAGTTATACCTGACCAACAGAGGAAAAATGGTTTTTTTCTCATTGTTTTATAAATTCAAAGATCATCTTAGTAATGAATTGGTCATCTTAGCCTTTTTCTAGAAGAAATTATATTAGTTCTTCAGGCATATTAAGTTGTTTGTTCAATGAAATAGGCTTCAATATTCACAAATTCATCTGAATTGATCCACATACCCATTTTAAAATAATTGCAATTTTATCCAGGAAAGGCTGACCATTGATAGATGAACTATGGGTCAATGACAAAGCCATCTCATGGAGATAGGACAACAATATACAGTATGTTTATCAAAATGGTCTCTAGGCATGGTGTTTGCCTTTTTTTCCTCCTTCTCTTAGTATATTTCTTGCTTTCAACATGTTATTTCACTTGAACATATTTTTCCTACTTTTGATATCTCATTGCTGAATTTTCTTGTTTGACAGCCTAGGATCCTTTTCATTACAGAAACTACGACCTGCTACCCACAAAATATATAGATTTATTTAACCATTTTTAAATGGTCCTAACAGACAGGAAGCAGAAGGTGAAGCTAGGCAGAATGATATCTGATACCTGTACAATTAGCACAGGGGCTCCCTAAGGCTGTGCGCTTTCTTATCTTCTCCCTCTATACCAATGACAGAATCCATCTGTTAAAATGCTGAAGTTTGCAACAGTGATTGGTCTCATTAGAGATAACAATGAATCTGCATACAGATGGGAGATTGTGTAACCGGAACAATCTGGAACTGAACACACTTAAAACCATAGAAATGAAGGTAGACTTTAGGAGAAACCCTCCCACACTACCATCTCTTACAATACTAGACAACACAGTGTCAACAATAGAGACCTTCAAATTTCTAGATTCTTCATATCACAAGACCTAAAATGGACACCTAACATCAAAAACATCATCAAAAAAGCACAAGCAATGTTCTTTCTATGCCAACTCAGAAAGCTCAAACTGCCTGTTGAGGTAATTCCCCGTTAGGAGAATGAACGCATACAGGGAGACGTATTTGAGAGAAGTGTTTGAATAATACACAAAGAGAACATAGATACACTGTACAGTAAATGTAGGTTTTTCCTTCCAGAATATTAAGCAAAGTCAAAAATAGGCAGTCCAAAGTCATTCACAGGTAAATCAGTCAGTGTTTCAATCCAGCAATAATTCAATAACAAAGTCCAGTGTCAAAAAAACCAGTTCAGTATCAGACTTACATCGAATCCAGAAATATCAGTCAATTAGGAAAAATGGAGGAATGACAATACTTTCCATAGAAGGAAACAGAGATACACTCACACTCTCTTCTGAGACTCAGACTAAGATTAAAACAACCCAGGTTTCTTATGGCTGTTTGAGAAACCACACCCAATGACAATTTTGCATTTTCTTAAAGATACAGTTTTAAAATGTCTATCCTGTTTTATATAATTCTAACCCAAATACCTGTTAGGTGACTTGTATTCTGAACATTCTCCCCTTTTGGGTAAGATAATATATACAACCTTACATTCTAAGTCCATAATATTCACAGCTAGCCTTATGCTTTATAGAGCCTTGGGCCTTTGTAAAATGAGCTGCAATATTGTTTTCTGACATACAGTATTCTAGCTTAATCCTCTTACTTTGCACACATTGTCTCACATTTAAATATCTTAAATCTGTGTGTTTCGTTCTTGTTTTAACAGCAATATTTGACGCCATCTGTATTGCTGATTGGTTGTCTTCATAAACTACAATAGAATATGTTACATTAATTCCCATATCAATTAATAATTGCTTATACAAAACTAAATTTGTACATAATAAATACAAACATGAGAATTCAGCCTCCATTGTTGACAAACTTAGATGTTTCTGTCTAATAGATCTCCATCCAATCAATGCTTTTCCCAATAATAGTGCAGTACCTGATATAGATTTTCATGTATTTATGTCTGTAGCAAAACTTGCATCAGCATATGCAGTTAAATTCAGTTCATTTTCAGGCTCCAAATACAATGCATAATTCATTGTTCGTTTCAGGTATCTTAACACATGTTTAGCAGTGTCTTTCAGTGGGCCCAGCATTAAAACTCGCTAATTGATTAACACTGTATGCAATATCTGGCCTTGACCAATTACTGAGATAAGATAAACTACCAGTCAAAGACTGATAAATGTTCTTATCAAAAATAGGACTTTGAACATCACTATATATAGACTAAAATATAGGCCCGGTCCCACTTCATTTATGGATGCAAAGAGGATGTAAAACGTTAAAAAAAGCTTGTCATCCGTTGGAAAACACTATGCATCCATTGTGTACTCATTGCATACGTGTTTCATATGCTCTAACTGTCAATCATCCATCCACTGCGATTTCACCCACGAAAGAAGTTTTGAGCTGCACAAAACTTTGTGAACGGATGAACTTTCCACCATGTACGATGTAAATCCACAACATACGAGCAACAAACGTTCTATGTCCATTATCATCTGTTAAACATCTGCTGTATCCTCTCTGCATCCTCTGGGTATCCTCGCAACTCACATCCGCTGCAGCTGAAAATGGAAAGAGGGAGGAAAGAAAAGGTACATGGAACATCTATACATCATTAGTAGCACAGAAATAGAAAGGATGCGCAGTGAACAGTTTGCATCCGATATACATCCGCGCGGCATCCCCTTTCTTTCCTTTAGGTGTACGTGATGCATCCGCTTCATCTGCTATGCGTCCACTTCGCAATTATCCCCTGTAACCCCTTTGGAGGTGTCATCCCCTTCCATCCGCTTTCATCCGCTAGGCTTCTAATGAACATCTGTTTAACATCCCCGCTACATACTACCATGTCCGTTCTTTTCTATTCCGTTTATGCAAATTTTCTCCACTTTTTGGAGCAGATGACAATGGATGGAGCCACCCCTGAAATTTTGCTCATCTGCTGTTTCGTTTATGCATATGTTTTGCATCCTTTAGCCAGTGGGATCAGGCCTTAAACTCCTGGCTCACTGGTGTCTTAGCCGGAACTTTAAAAAGTTCCATTTTAAACCTTTTTAGCAATTGGTTAATTTTATCTTCCTGTGAGATTATGTATCCTCCCCTAGTTCTATCTATCTTTAAACCAAGATATTGTATGATTTCTCCTAATTGCTTTATTTTAAATTTCTTTTCCAATAGTGAAATTATCTCAGTAGCCTCTTGTTCAGTTTTGGTGATTAATGCTATGTCATCAGTAAATAATAGCAGTAATTCTATTCTATTACTTTCTTTTTTAAACAACATTGATCAACCATGCCAGCTACAAAGCCTATCTTAGTTTTCTTTAACTATACAGTGGTTCCACTCATATCCTGATTGCTTCAAACCATAAAGATTCTTTTTCAATCTCCAGCAATCAGTTGTATTATCATTTTTGAGACCTAAAGGTTTCTTTAAATATATAGTGTGTTGCAACGATGCATGCAGATAAGCCATTTCTACATCCAAATGATTTACAATGTATTTCTCTTTAGCTGCCCACACTAATGCTGCCCTTAATGTAGTAGCCTTCAGATAGGTGCAAACACCTCATTGTAGTCATTTGCTGTCTGATTGAACCATTGTGCTACTAACGTGACTTTATGGGTAACAGTCCCATCCACACCTGTCTTCAATTTATATATCCATTTACATCCCATAGCATGTTTACCTGGTGGTAACTTAATGTTTTCAAATACCTCCAGTCTTTTTAAAGATTCTAGTTCCTTATCCATTGCTTCCTTCCAAGCAGCCTGTCCTTATCAGGATACAATTTTAGTTCATTATAATTACTTGGAACTGTATTTACTTGGCATACAACACTAGCCTGATGTCTATCAGGTGGTCATGTTACTCAAGTTGAACATCTTGGTAATACAGGCCTATCTGGTGAACTTTCCTGTGCCACCTGCTCCTGTTCTTCTATTTCTTCCTGTGCCTGTTCTACTACTTCCTCCTGTTCTTCCTCTTTAATGGCTATTTGTTGTTTACTGATATCTTTAGGGATTATTTGGGTGTCAATTATAATATCATTGCTGGATTCCTGTTCCAGTTTATCCCACCCAACGTGCTCAAGAAATTTTGCACAAGCACTACAATAATCATGAGCTGTGCCTTGATCCCAAAATCTAAATGATCTGTGGTTGGCCTCATAACCCACAAAAAATAATTTCTTAGCTCTATGTTGCCCTCTCAATCTTACTTGTGAGTGAATATGCACCCATGCTGGAGCTCCAAATGTGTGTAAAGGCCCAGTCCCATTGCACTTACGAATGCAAAGAGGATGTAAACGTTAAAAAAAGCTTGCCATCCATTGGAAAACGCTATGCATCCGTTGTATACTCACTGCATATGTGTTTCATATGCTCTATCCGTTGAGCATCTGTCCACTGCGATTTCCTCCATGCAAAAAAAGTTTTGAGCTGCACAAAACTTTTTGAATGGATGAACTTTCCGCCGTGTATTATGTACATCCGTGACATATATGGGCAACAAACATTCTATGTCCGTTTATCATCCGTTAAATGTCCGCTGTATCCTCTCTGCATCCTCTGGCCATCCCCTCAACTCACATCCGCTGCAGCTGAAAATGAAAAGAGGGAGGAAACAAAAGGTACACAGAACGTCTACACAGCATTAGTAGCATGGAAATAGAAAGGATGTAAGCGTATGCATCTCGTATATAAAGTATTAAAAAATGGACAAAATATTTGTATCTGGGATGTATCTCATATATTTAGGATGTCTGGAGTATGTCTAGAGTATGTAGAAGGACACCTAGTGGACAACCGATTATTATTAAGTTAATAATAATTATTATTATTTAATAATTATTAAATTAATAATTATTATAATAATTATTATAATTATTATTATAAATGAACCAAGTAAACTTTATTAAGTGTCTTAAGCAAAGATAAACTTTATGAAACAAATAAACAACTCAGTCTCTGAGACTATTCTGAGTCACTCTGAGTCATGTCCATGGTCTCAGCTGTGAAGCGGGCAGTGACTGTGGCTGTGGCTTGAGTGCTGGTCTGAGGCGCCATTGGGGTGCTTGGACCCAAGGGTACAACAGATGGTGGTGTGTTCAGGAAGTAATCCGAGAGCTGACTCAGTCCCGTGAGGTTGAGAGGCCCTTCATCAAGGACTTGAGATGTCAGGCCCAATACTGATGACAGATTGTCTGTTGACGGGCTTGACTGTGGGTTGGAGGAAGGGTTGGTAGGAGTGTAGTGGGGCTGTCTGGTCTGCAGCTGGGTGAGGAGTGGCGTCTGTGGCATCTGATGAACCTGGGCCTGAACTGGGAAGTTCTGCTTGTGCTGTGGGAAGTCCTGGTAGTCGTATACTTGGTTGGTGAGGGGCTGTTGAAAGTTGTGGAAGGGCTATGACGTCACCTGATGTGGAGGAGCAGATCTGAACCAGGTAGGAGCAGCTTCAGCTGGGCCTTGAGGGTTGTGCAGAAGTGCTGCAATCTTCTGCTTCATCACCTGGTATTGGGCCTCAGGCAGGTCCCTGAGGGTCTGGCTCACGTAGGTGATGAAGTGCTTCCAGGCCAAGGATGCTCTGTCCAAGTTAACCAGCTGAGGGAGAAGTTCTGTGCTGGTCTTCACTGTGTCCCTGATCTCCAACAGCACACTGTGGTCCTGGCCCTCCAGTCTGCCTCTCTGCCTGCATCCTGTGGAGCTGGGGGTGGGAATGGGTTGGCCTCTGGTGGCTGCTGCTTCTTCCTCCATTTGTGACAGCAGGGGACAGCATCTCCCGGCATGGGGAGTGCAGCTGTCAAGGGGATCTCTGCCGTGAGGCCCTCTGAAGACATCTGCCTGGACAGGGTAGCTGGCTCCTGGCTGGAAGAGGACTGGCTGTCTGTGGGCTGTCTGAGGGAGAGGGGTCTCAGAGGGGCTGCTCCTTGATGGCAGATCTCACCCTCTAGGAAGCTGCACTTGGCCATGACATACATCTCCTGGTCAGTGAGCTTGACAGGGGCCTGCCCGGATTTCTTGAGGTTAGCTTGACATACCAGGTGTGCATGTGCTTCCACCATCCCAGGAGTACTTCTGCAGTGTAGCCCAAGCTCTCTCCCTTGTCTCTCCAAGCTGCCTGCTTCTTCTTGGTGTCGCAATACAGTCTGTGGCCCTTTCTCCAGAGGTACTCGTTCTCCCTCAGCCATTCCATCACCTCATCCTCATGCTCCTCAGAAACGATGTACTGCTTCCTCTCTCCCTTCTGCTTCCCTTGCCTCTTCCTCCCTCTGGCAGGGGCTTCAGCAGGACCTTCAGGGGCTTGAGCAGCAGAGCCTTCAGGAGCTTGAGCAGCAGGGCCTTCAGGAGCTTGAGCAGCAGGGCCTTCAGCAGCAGGGCTTTGAGGGGCTTGAGGGCCTTGGGGCTGTCCATCACAGCAGCAGCAGCAGCAGCAGCAGCTTCAGACTCAGTGCCAGGGGGTGGGATGCTGGTTCTGGCCTTCTTCACCTTGCCAGGGCTTGAACGAGTAGGCACGGACTTCCTCTTCTTGCCTGACTGACGAACCATGGTGTTCCTGCAAGATGTATCTGGCAGCACGTCTTTCCCCTGTATGCTGACTGCGTGCATGCTGCATCCTTTTATAACCACGGTGTGGACACAATTCATTCCCTCCCCATGCGCAGTGAACGCTTTGCATCTGATATACATCCGCGTGGCATCTCCTTTGTTTCCTATTGACGTACGTGATGCATCCACTTCATCCACTATGCATCCGCCCCTTCCACTATGTGTCTGCTTCAAAATTCTCCCCCGGAACCCCTTCGGAGGTGTCATCCGCTTCCATCCGCTTTCATCCGCTAGGCTTCCGATGAACATCCATTTAACATCTCCACTACATTCTACCCACGTCTGTTCTTTTCTGTTCTGATTATGCAAATTTTTGCCAATTTTTGGAGCAGATGACAACGGGTGGAGCCACCCCTGAAATTTTGCTCATCTGCTGTGTCCTTAATGCATATGTTTTACACCCATCAGCCAGTGGGACCGGGCCTTAACTTAAATTTGGCTTTCTGCCATGCCAACAAGTGAATGGGAATTCTCCAGTTGCATTAACTACATTGTTTAAAACATACTACACCTTATGGCCTCACCCCACAGTGTTTCAGGTAAACCTGAATCAGATAACATAGTACGAGCCATGGCTTGTAATGTATGCCCTCTTCGTTCTATGAACAAGTTATGTTGTGGTCTGAAGGTGCAGAATGTTTCTGCTCAACACCAGCCAATTTCAACATAGTTTGGAATCTTTTCTGAACAAATTCAGTCCCATTATCAGTTACTAAAGTAAATACTTTAGTTTTCATTTTTCTCTCAGCAAACCTTAGCCAGTTATAGAAATGCTGGAATGTTTCTGTTTTGTTTTTCATAAGATAGCAGAAACTGTATTGTGAGTAATGGTCCATAATACTCAAAATATAACAGGCACCTCCTAAACTAGGTTTCTTAGGACCAATTATGTCAGCAAAAATAACCTGTAAAGGTTCTTAAAACTATTTAGTCTGTTTTCTGGAGTAACCTTACTCTTGTCTTGACTACAAGCATGACAGTGTAAATACTTGCTACAGGGTTTCAATTTTACTCCCTCTGACAATTCAACAGTTTGTTTGAGCATTTTGAAATTAATGTACCCTGGACGTCTTTGTAGTAAATGTATACATTCATCATGTGGCTTAACGCTGTAAGAAACTGAGTTAGCCATCTTCAACTGTTCATCATGTATCACATATAAATCATTCTTTAAAGTAGTAGTAACACTTTTACCCTCTTTTTCTATTATACATTTGTCTCCTCTAATGATTCCTACATAACCAATATCAACTAAAGCCCTTATTGATAGCAAATTAAATTGCAATTTAGAACATATAACATAGTTAAATGTTCATTTATACAAGAACAATATGCAGTACCTTCACCTGATGCACTCATCTTCCATCCATTTGCCAATGATACATGTTGTTTACTCATGGACAACTTTACAAACCTGTTTCTATCTTTAGTAATGCATTGTGATGCTCCACTATCAACAACCCACAAATCATGGTTTACAGTTGAATTGCTAGACATAGCTTAAACTAACATTCTTCTTAGTCTTCTGGTGTTTACTAGTATTCTGTTGTTTTTCCTTCTTACAGAATTTAACTATATGTCCTGTAGCTCCAGAAGAAAAACATTTGCTCACAGTATAGGCAGTTGAAGATAAATCCTCTTCTTGTGGTTGTTCCTTTCTCAGTTGGTCCCTATCCAGCTGTCTTCTTGCTTCTTCTAACAATCTTCCAGTTATTTCAGTCAATGTCAGTTTATCTCTGGGCAGGACTTTCAGTGAAGATACATAATCATCATAACTTTCATCCAATGAAGAAAGAATGATGTAAACTTGATGCAGCTCTGAAAATATCAGTTCTTTTTCATGTCGCTCTTGAAAAGTTCTTGTCATGAAGTTTAAATGAGCTAACATATCTCCACCTTTCAGAAGACATGCTCTAAACAGTTTATGTATAAGATGTATGTGTTCACCAATACTGTCACCAACATAAATCCTCTTCAAATTCTCCCAACACCTAGTAGCAGATTCTTCTCCATGAATATAGACTAGTTGCTGGTCACTCAGTGTTAGTCCAATTATACAAAGAGCTCGTTTGTTGTTCTGTTTAAAGTCAGCAAGTTTTTTGGCATTGTCCTTATTTTCTGGATCCCAAGCATTTACATCCAATGGGTCTTGAACTACAGTCCATAACCTTTCTCTACACAGAAGTAGACTGCACTTCATCAACCAGGAAACATAGTTTGTTCCGTCCAACCAGGTTATCAGTGATAGACTTGTTGAAGGGTCTTGTGTCATCTTTACCAGGATAGTAACCCACGATTAAACAGTAAACAGCTGTGTGTATACAGTACTGTGCATTCATAGTAACTCTCAGTTATCGGAGCCTGGTATGGCCTGGGCCCATAACCAGTGTTGAGGTAATTCCCCGTTAGGAGAATGAGCGCTTACAGGGAGACGTATCTGTGTTCTGTGTGTGTATTATCCAAACACTTCTCTCAAAAACATTTCCCTGTATGCACTCATTATCCTAATGGGGAATTACCTCAACACTACCCAAGGAGCTGCTGATATACTTCTACAGAGGAATTATTGAGTCTGTAATTAATCTCTGTAACAATCTGGTTTGGCTCTGTAAGCCAACAAGACAAACACAGATTTAAGAGAGTAATTAGGACTACAGAAAAAACAATTACTACCAACCTACCTTCCATCAAGGACCTGTATAATTCTTGAGTCACAAAGGTGGCTGTGAAAATATTTACAGACCCGTCATATCCTAGACATAAACTGTTTCAACTCCTACCCTCAAAATGACTCTCTAGAGCACTGCACACCAGAACAACTAGACACAAGGATAGTTTTTTTTTTCCTGAATGCCATCACTCTGCTAAACTACTAATTACCACAACACTGTCGAACTGTTTGCAAAGTCTGTACTACTATTACTATTAAGCTTCTCATCACTCCTTATCACCATCCCCTCCCACTTGTGACTGTATGACTGTAACTTTGTCACTTGTATCCTTACAATTTATATTGACTGTTTCCTAGTATGATTTGATTGCTTATTGCACCAAGACAAATTCCTTGTGTGTCCAATCACACTTGGCCAATAAATAATTCTGTTTTATTCTATTCTATTCTATTCTATTCTATTCTATTCTATTCTATTCTAGTCTAGTCTAGTCTAGTCTAGTCTAGTCTTTTTTATTCTACTCTACTCTACTCTACTCTATTCTATTCTGTTCTATTCTAAATCATTGTCTTTTCTATCTGATTTTAAATTGAGCACACACATGGACATATACCATTTAACATAGGAAGAACTAGTTAAATAGCTTTCTGAAAAATCTCAACATATGGATGGAGGGTTGGTTTCTAATATTTAGTTTCATAGGTGATATTAAAAAAGATTAGTTAAAATGAAAACAGTGTACAGATATCTTGCTGTTGACAGAAAACACTTTTCTGCTTTTTAAAAAGTATCTACATAATTTATGAGAGCCAGTTTGGCATAGTGGTTAAAAAATGAGGAATCTGGGAGTTCAAGCCTTGCCTTAGGAACAAAGCTTGCTGGCTGGCCTTAAGTTCAGTCACATTTTCTCTGCCCTTGGAAGGAGGCAATGAAAATCACTTCTGAAACCTTGATAAGAAAACTGCAGGGACTTGTCCATGCAGTCTCCCAGAATAGGACATAATTGAAAAGAAGAGATACAGGGGAAAAAAGAGAGATATAGTTTCTACCAGTCAGTCTTAGTTTTTTCCTCTTTTCTGGGAAAAGTATTAGGATTATGCTCAGGGCTCTGCAGTGATACAGAAAGGCAAAAATGAGATTTGTATTGAGTATGCACCATAAGGACTTCTTTAAACTAATGTACCTGTTCCTAGTAGCAGAAATGCTAAACAAAGACATCTTTCCAAAAAGTGCTCCAGTATGCATCCATGAAAAAAAATGGTGCTTGGTTTTCCAGTACAGGTAGGAGATATTAAAAAAAATGAGATGTCATCCATCATAGGCACAGTGAACAAGGTGAGAACATGACCAAAACATACTTATATCCAGAAAGGGCTTTTTAAAGCAAGCTTCATGTCCATATAGCTTATGCATGGGAATTAAGCAGCTCAAGGGTGCAGTCTAAGTTTTCCCACAATCTCTGACTCTGTTATTTTACAGTCTCTGGGGATCTGATTTCTTCTATCTTCCAATGTAACTGTCCAGTTTAACAATGTGAATATTTCTTCCTTCGGACATACTCCATTGCATTCAGTGGCTTGTATGAAACTGGAGGAAATAAAAAGATTTCAGTCTTATTGATACTGCTGGGCAATAAATAAATAAATAAATAACTCAGGTATGTATCTTTTATCAGCATTTCAATAAAGAAATCCCAAACAAAGTTGGTAAGTAACCTTTAAGTGATTCTTTTCCTAATCTTATAACTATCAAAATAAAATTAAAAAGGGAAAGTATAGCAGAAATTATAACAGAAATATTTTTGCTTTTCACAGTAGAGCTAATAGCTCAGTTCCTCCATTTCAGTTCTCTGCAGGATGAGATTGTGGGATTGGTTTGTCTATTTTATGGACAGATATGTCTAATACTGCTTCATGCATGGAAAATTCTGAGTCTTTTTACTTTAATTAAATCAACTTCTAAAGGGAAAGAATATTTTACAGCTGAATGGTGTTACATTTTGATACCTCACATTATAGCTTGATTGACTTTTTAAACCTAGAAACAAAAAAAAAAACCTAATGGCAGAACAAAAACCTACTGGTCCATCAGGCCTTTGAGTTTATTTTTATTTTTAAAATTTTTGTCAGATGATGGGCATATGTTTGTTTCAAGCTACTAATTGTTGCAAGTTACTAATTAACTTTGCAGGAAGTTGGTTCCTAGCTTCCACTACTCTTTCTGTGAAGTAATACTTTCTAACATTACTATTAAACTTGCCTTCTGTCAGTATGTGGTTGCATGTCCCCATGTTCTTGATTTTTACTTAATATTGAAAATGTTGCTTTCTAGAACCTTATTTAATATATTTAAATGTTTCAGTGATGTCCCACCCCCTTCTCTTCTGTTCACCCAGGCTGTACATACTGTACTCCAATCTTAACAGAATTTAGTAAAAGTTAACATAAAGAGCAAAGCATATCTCTCCTTTGTCCCTCAGACTTGATATCCCCAGAGCTGGACACAGTATTTCCAATGGGATCTGACTAAAAACCTATATAGTGGGATTAGGAACTCACTTTTTCTGTTGGTGATCTCTCTAGTGATTCATCCCAGAACTTTGTTTGCCTTCACAGCTGCCTGCCCATAATGTTTATTCATTTTGCAGTCATCTGCTATCAGCATCTAAAGATTCTTCTGTAGCACTGTACCTCCAATACTGTATCCTGCCAGAGGATTCTTTTTTCCTTCAGTGTATGATCTTACATATAGAAACACTGAACTGCAGTTTCCACAATTTTGACCAATTTTTCAGCAATGCCAAATTGTTTACCATGTTACAAATACCCCCAGGAATGTCAACTCTATCATACATCTTTGTGTCATCAGCAAAAAGCCAAGCTTCACCTGGCAATCCTTGTTATATCACAAACACATGAACAGGGCAGGACAGGACCTAGGACTGAGCCTTGTGATACACAATTTGTGACTGGTCTCAATGGTTCAGACAATGCTCCATTAACAAACACACACTGGGATCTATCCCTGAACCAACTTCCTAATACTGAACCACCCAGTGGTTAAGCCCTAGTTTATACAACTTTCGTATGAATTCATTATACACATCTTAATTTATGTTTTAGTTTACCATTTTACCACAAAAATATTGTCCACCATTTTTTTATATTTAACTTTTCTTCAGTTGGGTATCTTATTGGATCCAATTCCTTCCTAAACTGATCATCATGGAACAAGAAATTAACTTGTACTTGTAAACTGTTTTTGTGAGAAAGGCAGGAAGGCAAAAAAGCAAGCAGGTGTTTATTTTGTCCTCTGCCTCTCCATGGCAGGAGACAGACTGAGAATTAATTGCTTTTGTGTTTTCAGAACTGTGATGAAGTATCATTTTCTTTTGTCCTGAATGGAAAGTGTTGGATACCAGCAATAATACTACCACTTACTATTGTATTCAGCCTCCTATCTTCTTGAGACTGCCTTTGGGGTGCAAATCTATTGGGCTAAGTGTACTCTCTTGCTTCTTTCTTATCCATTTTAAAAATTCTTTTGAAGAGGATCTGGTGCTGAATACTCTGAAAGCTTGCACAAACTTCCATGTCATTTTTTCTGATTTTAATAGAAGCATTGCTCAACTATGGATTTCATATACTGTCTCGTGAATAACATAGTCACCCATTAATATCTGAGAAACATTTTGGAGGATTTGTTTTTCAAGATACACTCTTATAAGTATGGGCCTTATTGTAATAGAATAACCTGCTCTTTCTATCTAGCATGAAATAGATTTCTCCTGTCACAGGAATGAAGACTATTCAGAGAAGAAGGGAAAATGTTTTGAAAAAAATGAAGTTGATTGAAAAAGAGTGAAAAACCGTCTGAAGAAATAGATGCTGAAAAGTTCATACAGATAAAGTGTGTACAAAAAAGATATTTTTGTACAGGAATAGTCACTTTTTAAAAAACCAGTCCTGATATCTGAATTACCAACTGGTAGGTAAGTACAGATGGTTTAAATTGTTTGATTTAACAGGGCAAAAGTTGCCAGATGGTCAAAGACAATCTAACGAAGTGAAACAAGAATCCGTTAAA
Source organism: Laticauda colubrina (assembly GCA_015471245.1). Classification (NCBI taxonomy): domain Eukaryota; kingdom Metazoa; phylum Chordata; class Lepidosauria; order Squamata; family Elapidae; genus Laticauda; species Laticauda colubrina. The sequence continues at coordinate 4,804,618 of BLBF01000026.1, read as the reverse complement.
CAGGAATGCTTTTTCTTCTCACCATAGCAGTTGGTTTTCTAAGGGTGCTGAAACTGGGAATAAGACCCAACTGGCACAATTAGTGTTACACAGAAGACAGAAACAAAGGAAACATAGCAAGAAGACAAGAAGTGCAGAGGCCATGTCTTACTCCAGATGGTGTTAATGGCATGTCTAAATAAGATTCAAAGCTATGTTTTCTTATACTTATGTTACAACTAAAATAGACATACAGATTTTGCAACAATTATTTTCTCAGAAAGCAACAGAAGTTTATTCTGTTATTGGTATTGTTTAACATTTTATTGTCGCTATGAAAAAATCAAGTCTGTAAACAGTCCATTCTTCACTTATAACTATACAGATTTTTGAAATTTGCAAACCTAAACATACCACATTAATTCCAATATATTATCAGTTGTCTGATTTTAAAAAAAACTGCATCCTTTTTGAGATACATCATAAATATTGTTAACACATAATTGTGGACTATTACTCTGCATTCACACTGACAATCCATCTGTCCTTCTGCTGAAAAATGTCTTAATAACTTTCATGTATTAACAAAGGGATTTTAATAATAATGGTGCCATCTCACATACACTTATCCCTGATCTGAAACAACTGACTGAAGCTCAGAACCTGACTTTGAAAGGAAATGATTTCACAATGTGGGTACAACCAAAGAAAAGGCCTGCTACTAAGGAGCCCCTGAGTATACTCCCTGTTCTATATTAGCATATTTGAAATACCCTTTTCTGATTGGTCCACAAATACGACAATATGATTGGTTCTTCAAGCGATGGTGATTGGTTAACAATATTCTGCAATTAGAGATAATTTATCAAATATAACTTCATGCCAATATTTATAATTACATTTGTTTCGACCAACAGTGTTTTCAGTTTCTTAGACATCTCAAACACTAGAAAAATTTCTTAAATCCCCCCAAAAAACCCTTTTACCCTTAATCTTATTCTTAGTTTCTATAGATATTTGTTATCAATAAATAAATTTTAAATAAAGCAGAAGCTAAAGAATTGGAGGTTGCTATTTTGCTTAGATAATTGGAGAGAACTTCAATAACAAAAATATAAATTAACATCAAACTATAATTTATACAACTGAAAATAATGTTTAGAATATTCAATTAGATTTGTATAAGAAAGGACAGTCAAAATAGGCATTTTGTTGGGGATATAAATGTTCTATATTAGCATACTTGAAGTACCCTTTTCTGATTGGTCCACAAATACGACAATATGATTGGTTCTTCAAGCGACGGTGATTGGTCAACAATTGCCGCCTTGTGATTGGTCCGCCTGAGCGGTGGGGAATTCACGGAACTGTCATTAGCCGCGAGCCGCGAGCAGCCGCTATAAAAGAGGCTGCTGTGGCTCCTCAGTTAGACTGATTCCAGGAATCGAATAAAGAGCTGAAAGTCATGCTGGTCTCCAGTCTCTTTTTTCCCTGCGATCTAACACTGGCAACGAGGATGGGATACTGAGACAAGGAGACCAGTTGACATGTGGCAATGAGAACTGAGCAAGATGAAATGGCCGACACCAACTCGCCACCCACACCGATCAACCCAGTGACAGAGGACTGGGAATCATACATTGACAGATTCCTCATGTTCCTCGAGAGCAATGACTTGCAGAGGTTCTCCGACAACAGAAAGAGCCATGTTCCTGACACACTGTGGACCTGCAGTGTTCAAGATGGCCAAAGCATTGGCCAAACCTGAGTACGTAAAGCAGATGGCCTGGCCAGATTTGGGAAAAATTCTGAAGGCCCATTATGCACCGACCGTCTCCAACCTTATTCGGAGACATGAATTTTACAAATGGGACCAGAGAGAAGGTGAGCGCATCGGAGATTTTGTAGTGGCTCTAAGAGACATTGGAGGGGCATGCGAGTTCCTCAACATGGATGAAGCCATGAGGGACCGCGTGGTCCTAGGTCTGAGAGACCTCACCTTGCAGAGCCGACTGCTAACCTGACCAAACATCACAGTCACCGAGGTCATCACTGAGGCCACTGCAGCCGAAGCCACTAAAAAAATCAGCAGACATAATGCGGCAAATGAATATGGAAAACCAGAAAACACTGGGAGAGAAAAGTCAACCCCAGGAGAAGAAACCAGAGGGCAACCACAAGACCACCACGCACCATGAGGACATTGAGTCTTTGTCCGAGACTGACAACAAGGAAGAAGAAATACACAGACTCCAATCGGAACAAAACAGATGGGAGAAGAGAGAACGTAAGTTGGGGTTCCAGTGCGTTGGGTGCAGAGGAGATCACCCCCATTCTGAGTGCTGTTTCCAAGGCGCGGTTTGCTGGTACTGCAAGAGATGGGGACATATAGCAAGGGTCTGCTGGAACCAAAAGAGCTACAGCCCCAGACAAAGAGACAGCACTACCCCAGAACGAAAGAAAGACAAGCAGGGAGCCGTTGGAGCTAAGAAAACAGAGGCAAATTGCACAATGAAACTTACTGGAAGGAAGAGACACACCAAACCATAACAAATGGGCATTCAAGCGCAACCAATGCCCAGAAGGTACATGTTAAAATCAACATCAAAGGACAACAATGTGAGATGGAAGTGGACTCCGGTTCATACCTGTCTATGGTATCATGGAACACACTTAAGAGACTGATACCGGGCATATGAAGAACAGAACTGGAAAGCCAAAAACTGACCCTGAAAGACTATCAAGGGAACAGGATCCCCGTAGTCGGAGACACTTCCAAGTTAAATTCAAGAAGCACTAACTTCCACTAACCATCATAGACCGGGATTAACCAAGCCTTCTGGGACTCGAATGGTTCGAGCCCCTGGGAATCGGAGTGACTGGAATCACAGCGTCACCGAAACAGACTGGGAGGAGAGCCTGATGAGAGATTTCCAGGACGTGTTCGATGGAAAACTAGGCAAGTACTGAGGGTCCTCTATATCATTTAATTTGAAACCGAACATAGTCCCAATCAGGTTAAAGGCAAGGAGAGTCCCTTTTGCATTAAAACCGAAGATCGATGAGTAATTGAATAAACTCATTGCACAGGGGGTATTGGTACCAATAGACCACACAAGGTGGGAAACCCCAATTGTGACCCCGATTAAGCCAGATGGGTCCGTGCAAATCTGCGGAGACTATAAGGCCACCCTCAACCATGCACTACAACAAAGCGCATACCCTGTTCCAGTGGTGCAACATCTGTTACATTCGTTGGGAGGAGGCAAGGTCTTCACAAAGCTCAACCTTGCACAAGCATACCAGCAATTGCCAGTCGACCCTGAAACAGTGGAGGCACAAACAATTGTGACTCACAAGGGGGCATTCAGTTGCAAAAAACTGCAATTTGGAGTCAGTGTGGCCCCAGGGGTGTTCCAAAGCTTGATGGAGCACCTGCTACAAGGAATAAAAGGGGTGGTCCCATACTTCGATGACATGCTGGTATCAGCTAGTGACAAGAACCAACTGGAAAGCCACCTCAGAGAAGTCTTACAAAGATTCCAAGAGGCGGGACTCAAAGTTAAAAAAGAAAAATGCCAGCTGGCCACCTCTAAAGTTGAATTCCTGGGGTACCTAATAGATAAAGATGGCAATTACAAAGATACAATTACAAATTAATCCACCGGTCAGGGAAGGACATATCACACGCTGATGCCCTGCACCATTCTCCCCTGCCTAAACTGGGAAGTGACCCGGCACCAACCACATCCATGCTACAAATTGAAACATTACCAAACGTACCCATAACCACAGTGGACATTGTGAAAGAAATGGCAAGAGACAAAAAGATGGCATGGATTTTAAATTGGGTAGGAAAAGGTTGGCCAGAAAATGAGACTGAAGACACTTTTAAACCATTCCAGAACAGACAGAACTCTCAATGTTAAAAGGTTGTATAGTATGGGGGAATCGGGTAGTCATACCAGAACTACTCCAAGAACAAGTACTGGATATCTTGCATGAAGGACACCCGGGTATCGTACAAATGAAATCCCTAGCCAGGAGTTATGTATGGTGGCCAGGGATGGATAAGGATATTGGGAGATGGGTGGAAACATGCACGCAATGCCAAAAATCCAGACCTACACCCCCTGCCGCACCTGTGCTCGACTGGGAAACACCGAGGAGACCCTGGTCAAGAATACACATAGAATTCACAGGGCTGACAAAAGGACACACATTTTTAAGAATGGTAGATGCTTACTCAAATTGGTTGGAGGTAAGCGTCATGAATTCCATAACAACAGAAGCCATCAACAGACACCTGAGGAAGCTGTTCGCAACACATGGGTTGCCGGACCTATTGGTTGCAGACAATGAGCCACAGTTCCCAGCATTGATATTCGAAAAATTCCTTGCCAAACATGGCATAAGGCATGCCTTGACAGTGCCGGATCGGCCGGCTACAAACGGCTGGGTGGAACGCATGGTCCAGTATATGAAAGAGACTATAGAGAAACTAGACATGGGGACATACAAGAAAAAATCTACAAAATGATAACCATACAACACATCACACCTAACACCACAATGAATAAAAGCCCAGCAGAACTATTGATGGGCAGGAAATTAAGACCGCACCTAGATAGATTATGCTCCACCTACAGCCCCGCAAAACTAGCAGACTCCTCTAGTAAGCACCACACATTCGGAACAGGGGACCTGGTCTACACAAAAAATCTCACGGGGTATCCACTATGGATACCAGCAACAATAACCCAGGTAACAGGACCCTAGTCATACAGACTAGAAACAGAGGATGGAAGAAGCTGGAGGAGACACACAGATCAACTGATGTCACGAACATTAGAAAGAAACACTAACAAACCCAGGTGAGGAAGAAAAAAAAAACACACACACGCTAGATCCACAGCAAACATTAAAAAAAATAATAATAATAACCAGACCAGAGAGGGGGGAGACCCTCAAATATGAATAAGAAGGGAGGGGGAGACCCTCCACTGGCACAAGAAACAATGCAACAAACACTAACAACAACGCACCAACCAACTTCACCAGTAACCCCAGAAAGAAACCACAATTACTTACCTGGAGATGACTTCGGTAGAGAGGAACAGGCAGTGGAAAAACAACAAGAAGCCACTCTGGAAGGGAGCAGCCGTGCTGACTCTACCAGCCCAGATAGACCGGGTGGGAGCAGCATGGCCGACTCTACCTTCCAGGAGGTTCCACAGAGAAGGACGGGAGAAACAGTGATCCTGTCTGAACCAGCCGAAGACAACAACGCAACTGAGCTGCGCAGGTCAAGTAGACACCATAAAAGCCCTGCCTACTTACGTGACTAAGTAATGTAGGTTGGACTAAACCCAAGTGGGGAGGGAACTATATAGGGTTCTATATAGAGGGTTCTATATAGAACACTCTAATATAGAATGTTTTATATGAGCATACTTGAAATAGCCTTTTCTGATTGGTCCTCAAATCCGACAATATGATTGGTTCTTCAAGCGACGGTGATTGGTCAACAATTGCCACCCTGTGATTGGTCCGCCTGAGCGGCGGGGAATTCAAGGAACCATCATTGGCCGCGAGCCGCAAGCAGCCGCTATAAAAAAGGCTGCCGCGGCTCCGCAGTTAGATTGATTCCAGAAACCGAATAACGAGCTGGAAGTCACGCGGGTCTCAAGTCTCTTTTTCCCGTGATCTAACACTCCCTACCCAACAGAACCAATAACTCCATTAGGATTACAGTAGTATAGGTTTAATCTGGTAAGATTCTATGGGTTGTTTTATGTGATTCTTGGGCTGACCATGACATCAATTTTATCAGATTAAACCTATACTACACTATCCTAAGGAATGCTGCATAACCTGGGATATTTTAGGAAGTGGCTATCCAAAATCTCTTCCTCTTTCTCCAACCCAGCTCTGGGCTGTGTTGGGTCTCAGCCACTTCCTCGGAATATAGTTCCTTCTTGTGGGAAACTGCTGCTGCAGTTATATTACACACCTCCTCCAGACCCTAGAGCCAGAATTCAACTTCTCCAGACCAGCAACAAGGCCAGCATTCAACTGTGAGCAAATATGAATGATTTTGTCTGACAGATGCAGAACATTTTTTTTTAGACATCCCTACAAAGTTTCTACAGATCCCTTTACAAGTGTCACCTGAAACAGGGCTTCATGGTGACAATCTACAGATGTAATGAGAGTGGAGAAATACACATATATTCGTGGCAAGGAAGACCTTAATAGTGGCCCTAACTGTGTTTGAGTTTTTCCCAGTTGAGTAACAGCAGTGTTCTAGACTTCTTTTCTGTTTCAGTTCCTCTTTAAGCCACAGAGAGTATCAAGATCCACGAGAAAAAAAATTGCAAAGGTACAATCTAATCCAGTGCCTCAGCTGTGTCTTTATTCCAAGCAGCAACCAAGGCTTGAACGATGCAACAGACTGGCAGGAAAAAACCTTAGCTCTCTCTGAAACCCTTCAGGGTCCATCATTCTTCAGATTGGACCACCCTGATGAGTTCAGCTTGCCTAAAATGAATGTCAACACCAATGATAATCAATGTATGATTTGACCAATAACATAGCTGAAGCTGTAACAGGAACACCAGACCCTTGGTGTGTTCCATGTCTAATTCTCGATGACCTAGCTTAGTCTCAGGATTGTCATGAACTCAGCCACCTCAGATTCCATTTGTTTTTTTACTAAGAATTGGGCAAAATGGTCCAATTCAAAAAAATTCACAATGTAGAAGAGCATTTATAGATAATTTTCTCCACAATATTATAGCCATAACTGAAGACACTGTAATACATATAAAAATGTGTGCATACCATATTCCCTGAAACAGGTATAAGAGAAAAGAATATAAAGAAGGAAAGAAAATGAAGGTTTAGAATTGAAAAATAAAGCAAAGTATCCTTGTATTCCTAATTCCCAGTTTCTATTTATGTGGTGCTTCTCCACTGAGCCAAAGGGAAAATCCAGGATAGGATAGTTTCTAGTCTTATAGCTCTGCAGACCAAGTTGAAAAACTGAGGATACACCCCCTTAGTAACAGTCCCTAGTTCTTCACTCGGTCTCAGCATGTTCAGACCACCCTTTAAGGGCTCTGAATATTTCAGATTGTAGAAGAATCTTCACCCCCTGGATTGAGGTTTTTTTTTTTGAGAGAGAGACTTAGAGCAGGTTTGACAGCTAGCCGGCTTGCCGGTTAGCATTTTTGTTTTTCACTTTTTTTTTCTGACTGTTTTTTAAAAAAATTATTTGCTTGTAGACTGGTTTTTGTAATTGTGATTGTAAATTTGGTTGGAGGTGCCCCTGAGAGCCCATGTGGTCTGGGATGGGAGGGGCAGGAGTCAGTGTCTTATTCAACTCACTTTCTCCCAGTCCGTTCTTATTGATCTGTGCTAGCCATGAAAACAACAAAGCACTTATGCCCCTTTTCGGTGTCGGCAGCCATTTCAGTCATTTTGGGACAATTCTGCAGTTCATCTCCATGATTGTCCCTTGGGGGGAGGGGTACTGGCCCTCTGGATTGAATCCTGACTCCCTGTCCAGTCACCAGAGCACCATGGCAGCTGTGAGATGCTCGAGACTGCCAAATTGATTGCAGTACAGCCAGCACTGGCTTGCAAGCCTCTGATCTGTCAGGGCTTGTAGCAATTTTAAAGAGTCAGCCATTTTTTCCCCTTTTTGCTTTGACTCTTGCCTTAAATTGCAGAGCTGCGCTGAGCTCACCACTTCTGGGTCACACTAGCCTCCTGAAGTGATAGACAGCTGCTGTGACCAAAGCAGACGGCTTTAGGTCAAATAAATTCTGTTTTTATTTTTATTTTCCCCCTTTTTTCCTTTTCTCTCTCCCTGTCAGTGACAATTATTTTTGGTGGGCATTTTGAGCCTCAAAATAGCCACCAGGGGAGCTTGCCAAGAATTATCAGCACCTCGACAGAGTAGGAAGAGAGCTTCAAGGGGATTAACTAAGTCCAGGTCTACTGGGCTGGAGGCAGCAGCTATCATCAAAGCTAGGACCCTAGCCTCTAGAAGACTCTCTAGGGCAGAGGATAGGCAGTCCAGGCATAGACCAAAAGCCCTAGATAAGGAGTTTGATAAGGTGGGGAGTTTGATAAGGCAGTTTGATAAGGTGCACTCCCTCCAAGATGGCTGAAAACAGGGACATCTCTCCTCTGCTCCCACAAGATGGCAGGCAGCAAAACCAATTGGCAGATAGACAATATTTGACTGCCTGATATCCTGGTGGCTCAAGTACTCAGGATTTGCAGGGAATCCTCCAAATCAAGGCAAAAGCCACTCATTATAATTCTGAGCCACCACAAGGATTTTTGATTGCTGCACCTGGAAGCCAAGCCTCCAGCAGAACCAGACCTGTGCCTGGAAATAAAAAAGCCACCTTTACCCTTTAGTGGTTGGGTTGCGGCCTGTGGAGACCCACAGGCAAGAGATGCCATCCTTCATGAGACCCTGAATCTCCCAAACACTTAGACAAGAATTTCAGGCTTAAGTCAACCAGTTGCACCAGCTGTCTGGTTTGGACACCAACAGAGGTGTTCCTCGGGGCAGGGGCAGACTTCTGCAAAACAGCCAATCTACTTCAGAAATAGTTCTGCATCCCCTTCAGAAAGAAGCCAGTCTTATGTTTCTGAGAGGAATCTCCTTCCAAGAGAGGGCTTTTCGGATGGGGAGTCAGAGGTAGCAGATCCCCCCTTCCTTTAAGGACCTTTTCTAACTGGCTATCTCAAGACCCTGCTGGTTAAGGCTAAAAGCACAGCTCAACTTTGAAAAAGGGATAAGGTCACCTTGGATCTTCCCCTAGGGGGGAGGATCAGGAAGATTACCTTTTCACTGAGAAAGCATCTGTGTTGGACACTGTACCTGTGCCCCAGACGTTTATGAACATGACTAAAAAGCAGTGGGAGTCCCCTGGAAGGTTCACTCGCCCTAGTGGGTCTGAGTCTACCTTATTTAATGGGTGGCTGTGGCAGCTTCAGGGTAGAATCCCACCTGAGGACCTCAGGGTGCATCAGGATTTAAATAAGATAATAACAACAACTCAATTGACAGCTAATGCCACCCGCACGTCAACCAAAACTTCTTCCAGAGCCATGGCCTCATCTCTAACAGCACATATGCTTATCTGGCTAAGAAATTGGCAGATGAACGCCAGAAACAAACGGAAGCTGGCATTTGCTCCCTCAAGGGAGAGAGGGTTTTTGGAAAGGCCCTGTGGCCTTTTTTTTTTTTTTTAATGGAAACCAGGGATAAGTAAAAGATCCTGCCCTCCCAGGGGAGGCATTTTGATTACAGGTCTCCACTCTACTATAGAAAGCCCTCCTTTAAACAGGAGGAAGCTGGAACAAGCTTTCTCCATCAAAGTAAGCCCTTCTTCCAAAGATCCTCATTTCAGGCCGATAGACCAGCCTTTGGCACCAGAGGGCATCAGAGGTAAGATGACAAAAGGTCCTTTTGGAATTCCAACAGACCTTTTAGATGCAACAAGTGACACCCAAGCCTCCTCTCCAACAGGGGGCTGTCTGGGACTGTTCTGGCAGAGGTGGGAACAGATCACGAAGGACACTTGGATCCTGACAACTTTTTGGTCAGGTCTCTCTCGGGAGTTTCCCCCCCCCCCCCAGTGCCTTTGTGTGCTGCCCTGTCTCAAGGGACCCCTCAAAGAAGGATCTCATGGAATCAGAAATCCACCATCTGCTGGATGTTCGGGCCATCCAACCATTTCCTGGAGACCAGGAGAGACAGAGATTCTATTCAATTTGGTTTGTGATTCCAAAGGCCAGGGAGGTTGGTGAGCAATCCTCAATTTGAAAGGGCTCAATAGGCATCTAATCTACCAAAGATTCAAGGTGCACTCCCTCTACTCTATCCTACAGGGCCTGAGGGAGGGAGATTTTTGGGGGGCTTTGTCAGGTCTACCTCCCATGTGCCCATAGACCCCAACTACCATCAGTTCCTGAAGTTTTTCTATGGCAGCCACCATTTTCAATACTGGGTTCTCCCGTTCGGCCTGTCATCACCCCATGAACTTTTACCAAGCTCCTGGAGGCCATAGCAGCATAACTAGATCCTTACCCATAAGGATCCTATGCAATTTGGATGACATCCTGATAGCATAGTCTTCCAGAACCCAGGCAGAGGAGGATATGATGTTGACAATCAGGATCCTTCGAGAGCATGTGTTCTCGATAAACCTGAACAAATACCACCTAGTACCATCAAACCATCTCTTCCATTTGGGGACTATCATAGACACCTTAACTGGCCAGGTCTTTCTCTCACAGGAGTGTCGAGACAGTATAAGGGACGTCACATCACAGATCCTGTCTGACAGAGAGGCGCCAATCATCTTGCTGTCTTAACTTCTCGGCAAGATGATATCATGCATTGGGATCATCCCAGGGCCCGCTTCCTGCCCAAATCCTGCAGTGGTTCCTGCTCCCCTACCAAAAGGTGGGCAAGGGAGACTCACCAAGGAGGGTTCACGTCCCCTTGCTGGTTCTTCATTCTCTCCATTGGTGGCAGTCCAAAGCCATGGATAAGGGTTGCTTGTACAGGGAGCCCCAGAGGATTAACATCACCACCAACACCAGTCTGTATGGTTGCAGGGCCCACCTGGGAGTCTAGGTTAGGTGGTCATGGGAGGAGCTCACCCACAATATAAATTGGCTAGAGCTCAGGGCTGCACGCTTAACTCTCATGGATCTAAGGCAGGAGGTGATGGGGAGACAGTTTTTTTTCTCCTCACAGACAATATGGCCACCAAGGCCCACATAAACCAGCAGGGGGGCACTCACTCCAGATCTCTAATGCAGGAGGAGACTTGGTTGTGCAGGTGGGCAGAGAGACACCTGTTGTCCCTGCGAGCAGAAAACAACTTGGGAGTTTCCAATGTGAAAGCAGACTGGTTGAGCAGGCCCACAGTCAACCAGTTGGAATGGTGACTGCATCCCAGTCTGTTCCAGAAGATGACAGAATGGTTCAACCATCCGATTCTGAATTTCTTTGCATCTCCAGAGAACTCACAGCTCCTGAGGTTCTTTGCACAGGTCCCAGCACCAGGAGCAGAAGGGTTCAACACTCTCCAGTGCAGGTGGCCCCAAGGGCTATTCTATGCCTTCCTTCCTTCCCCTGATTCCAGGAACAATCAGAAAGGTACTGACAGAGAGGGTGGAGGTTCTGTTGGTAGCTCCTTACTGGCCCAGGTGCCCATGGTTCACCAACCTGGTGGGCCAGTCAGTCACCAGACCCTGGAAAATTCCCCTGCACATGATCTCCCTTAGCCAGAGCCCGATTGTGCACCCAGATCCAGCCTGGTTTCAGTTGACCATCTGGCGCTTGAGCAGGTGCTTCTGAAACAGTAGTTTTCCAGTCATTTAGACCATCCAGGCAGCCAGAAGACCTTCCACGACCAGGATATATGATGCATCATGGAGGATTTTCTGCAGCTGGTGTGCCAGTCTCCTATTAGAACCTACTGCTATGTCTGTGGCAATTGTGTTAGAGTTCTTGCAGGATGGGTTAGACAGAGGTCTCGCCCTCAGTACCTTGAAGAGACAGGTGGCTGCCTTGGCCTTGGTTTTTTCAGTCAAGGACTCAACCACTCTAGCCCAACTCCCCAGGGTGTAAGCCTTCTTTAGGGGAGCCACTAATTTGAAGCCATCGGTGGTCCACCGTTTCCCCACCTGGGATTTGCCAAAGGTCCTGCAGGCACTGACTTCTCCCCCATTTGAACCCTTGCGTGAAGTCAGTCTTCGCCTACTCACATGCAAGGTGTCATTCTTAGAGGCCATTATTTCAGCCAGGCATATCTCGGAGTTGATGGCCTTATCCATCAGAAAGGACTTGTGCGTTTTCCATGCAGATAGGGTGGTTCTGTGTTTGGACCCTACATTTCTGCCCAGGGTGAACTCCTTATTCCATCGCTCACAGGAGTTAATAATAATAATACTTCATTTGTGGTCACAGATCAAAACACAAGTACAACAAAAGAAGAACATGGGAAAATTAGTCATGAACAACTGGTCACCAAAAACTTGACTAAGGGGAATTACAGTATTCTCCTCTGATGGTTACAGCTCTTAAAAAAAAATTGGAAACCTGAGAAGTGTTGTATGAGGAGCCATCTCCTAGACAATATAAGAACAAATTACTAATATTGGGTCTAGAAGGGTCTGTTTCAAGGAAAGACAGTAACTTAGATCTGCTTGCTTTATACATAGGGCAATATAAAAGGACATGCTCCACAGTTTCAACCTCAGCTCTGTCACGGGGCATAGCCACTCGTTAATCGGGACCCTCTTAAATCACCCATCTAGTAGTGCTGAGGGCAAGACATTAAAGTGAGCTAGGGAGAAAGCTCTTCTATACTTGGGAATGGTTAGAGTGTAAAAATAGGAAGCAATCCTCAGTCCATAATTATTAAATTGGCTGAAGATCAGAGGGGAGCAAGTTTTGTTGGCTCTGGCTTGTAGATACTGCAGGTAAATGTCCACAAGCCATTAGACTACTCTAAATTGGGCGTCCCTAAGGCCATTATCTCCCAGGACATCCCCCGTAAAACCTAGCAGGTGTAATTTCTTCAGCAGCGCCCTCTCCCGACAAGAAATATGAGAGTCAACAAATGCCAAGGAGAGGTAGCTACCAGGAACTGCCAGAAAGAGCACCCGAAACCACCATTTAAAGGTGTTAATCCATGCCATACATTCGACTAATTGAGTGCCCAGTTCCAGGTACATCAGAGCAAAACCAACACAAGGAGGAAGACTCAGAAGTTTTCTAAGAAAGACAGCCTGGGTTCTTTCAATACAATCCTTGAAGCCCTGTATCCATAAGGGAATTCCGGAAAGAGTTTGAGCCAAAGTTTTGGCTTTGTAAATACACAGAGTAGAAGGAATAAACTGGCCTTCTTGGGTATAAAAAAAATCTTAAAATCTGCTTGTAACTACAGGAGGCCAAATTCAGCACCTGGGTTCGATGTCTAGTCCAAGCACCAGTGTTCTGTAATTGGATACCTAAAGACTTAAAATGGAAAACCTGCTTAACAGCATTACCATTGATAGCCCAGTTATACAATTTCTGGGCTCTAGATAACACCAATACTTTGGATTTGTCATAATCAATGTACAAGTGGTTCTCAGCACAGTAAGAGTCAAATGCAGAAAGTAATCTTTTCAGACCTGGCCTTGACAATGAAAGGAGGGCCACATCGTCAGCATAAAGGAGAAGTGGGATCTTCATAGTTGCCATCTTTGGGGTGTGGGACTCAATATGTCCAATGTGAAAGGCCAAGTCAGACAAGAATAAATTAAACAAAAGAGGAGCCAGAACAAAACACTGCCTTATTCCGTTCTTAATCGGGATAGGATTTGAAAGTTCTCCCTGAAAACCACACCTGACCTGACAAGAGGTCTGGTTATACAAGGATCTAATTAGGAACAGAAGATGTCTATCGATAGAACTTTTGAGCAGTTTTGACCACAACAGTCCTCTAGGCACTGAGTCAAACGCTGACTTTAGGTCAATAAAAGCAGTAAAATGTTTGCCACCTGGTATGGTAGTATATTTATCGACTAGGTGCGCTAAGACAAAACAGTGGTCCAGTGTGGCACAACCCACTTTAAACCCAATCTGTTCAGTACCAATAATATCAGACTTCTCAACCCAAGTGAGGAGTCTATGTTGGAGATATTTAGCATACAGTTTTCCAATGATGGAGAGCAGGCTTATGAGGTGATTGTCAGCTGGGTTGTTCCTATTTGCTCTTTTAAAAACTGGAACAATAATTACTAAGCTCCAGGAGGTAGGGATCCTGCCAGAGATATTGATATGCATAAAGAGTCTTGCTAAGAGAGGAATCCACCACTTGAGATTGGATTTTAGCAAATCAGGGGGAATAGCATCAGGGCCAGGGACTATGCCTGACTTGAATTCAGAGATAAGCTTGGTAATCTCAGCATGAGTCATGGGTTACCAGTCAGAAACTGCAGGAAACAACTGTGGCCCAAGCACGGTTGAATTTGTTGATGCCTGGAAAATTGCCAAGAAATAATTTTCCCTATCTCTGTTGGAAATACAGCAGAGGGGGAGTTCTTGATGACCCAGCAAGGAGCTGGCAACAATTTGCCAAAATAATCGAGTGTTCTTCTGCTGAATGGAGAGGAGAAGTAGCTCCCACTTCTCACTCTCTTTAGCTTTCTTTTTCTTAGCAATTAGTCCTTTATACTCCCACTTCAAGTGATAGTAGTCCTTTGGTGGGCATTTATCACCCTGATTATGATAGAGCAGGTAAACTTGATTAATCTGAGCATCAGACACTCTTTGTCAAACCAAGAATTACTTCTTAAATGATATGGACCTCTCAGCCTACGGATGACTCCTAGCTCCCTTTGAACACTATTAATTAGTGATTCAAAGGCTTAGATAGTCCCTGGGCCACTACTTGTTAGGTCCTGATTGTATAGGCTGAGACACTCCAGAGATGATAAAAAGGAATGGAACTTTCTTTCAGTATTAGAAGACCATTTGATCGTCCTTGTATACAAGGCCACATAGGGATCTAATATCTGGGGACCCCTAGGGAGATGTATATTTGAGGAAAGCCCAATGATTGTAACTAGAGGGTAGTGGTCACTCTCCGTAAAGCAGTCCACATGGAAAGCACGGACTGCCTTTTTAAGAAGCTGGGATACCAGCACAAAATCAATAACACTACTCCCACGTGAGGAACTAAAAGTAAACTCACCAGCTAGATCACCTAGGATACTCCCATTAAAAATTATCTTATTGTGTTGGGCTGCTTAAAGGGTTAACTGAATGCCAGAAAAATTTGTTAATTCATCCTTAGAATGTCTGGCTGAAAACTGGTGTCCTACGGCCTGGAAGATTTCTTGGAAGTAGAGTGCCTCAATCAAAGGGGGAACTTGGACTCCCAATCAGGCATTAAAGTCACCGCCTGTAAGGATGTACAGCACTGGAAATTTATTTTCCATACAAGTAATGTAATTCTCCAGCACGTCCCATTGAGCTTTAGTATCAGCTTGCCTCATCATCAGGGGAAGATAAACATTGAACACTCGCAGTTTTCTGCATCCTCTCTTAATGAGGAGCACCATAGCCAAAGAGCCACAGGGGGGCAGCTCCACTGTCTCCACTTTCAAAGAAGTAGAGACCAAGCAAGCTAGACCACCCTTAGGCCTTCCTGTTGTAGATTGTCTGGTGGCAGCCAAGGAAATGACCGTAAACCCTGTAAGGGATATCTTATCGCATGCCCAGGTCTCCTGAAGCAGGACCACATCAAATGAGTGAATATAGTTGGTGAATTCTGTAATACCACACTTTCTCCTCCAGCCTGCTATGTTCCATGAAAGGCACTTAAGTGTTCAGGGGGGATTGCCAGATTTAATAGTCATTCTGTGTGATTAATTTTTCCCAGAGTGCCCTTCGGATCTGAAAAGATACACCCGTTGTTAAGTGGCAAGGTCATCCTCTTAGGAGGCAAAGGCAGGGAAGGAGGGAGGGGAGGCAAGCCTTGTTCATGGGGCTGTAGGGCTCTAAGTGCACTCCAGTTTGTACTTGTGGCATTAATTGGTTGCTTAGCTGGGAAGTATTCAGCAGCATCAACAGTTTGCAATAGCCCTAGATCTTCAAATTTACGAATTAGACATTCTGCAGAGAACGCCAAGAGAACTTCTGTTGGTAAATCAGTATAGACTCCCTGGAGTCCAAGGCAATCCTTATCAGGTAGTGAAAGACTCCAGAGCTTGGATTTAAGTGCATCCAGACGCTTTATGATTTGGGCCCTTTCTGATTGTGGAAGCACACAAAAGGAGTTGAAGAGATTTGTCTCCTCCTGGTTCCAGAAAATGCCTTGACATAAGTCAGTCTCATTAATAGATGGAATCCCAGAGGCACTGACCTGGGCTTATTATACACCCACACCTTGGGTGCCCTGTGCTGGTGTTGCTTCCTTTGGGGCCATTTCTTCCCAGCTGATCAAATCAAGGGAAGCTTCCTGGTAAGGTGTTACTCACTGGGGGGGGGTAATTTGACCGGTTGCAGGAGGAACAGTCAGGCTACCATCTGAGAGGACGCCAACTGGAGGTTTTGTGGGAATCGGTATATAATTAGCATGTGATGTAGTGTCCGAGATGGCATTCAAGGTTGGCACATTAATATGTGCTGCTGAGGATCTTTTGGGGGCAATAAATCTCCTGCCACTCACAAATTGTCGATTACTCAAGAGTGGCTTAATCGACATACCTTTGAAGACTCTTCTTGGCAGAATGCCGAAGGATCTTAACAGGGATCCTCTTCTGAAAAATAGTTTTGGGGTGTTGGAGTTGTCAAAACTGAATAGCACTCTAGTGCAGTATTCAGAAGAGGGTAAAAGTTCAACCTTCTTCAAATCATCAGCTTTTTGCCCCAATAACTGTAATATATGGCCCCTTGCCAGCTGTCCTGAACCCCAGTGAAATAAATCGCTATTAATGGGATTAATGATGAGGGCCACCTGTTTTGACTGTAAGACCAGGTGACTGTTTACGTCAAAAGATGTAAAATTCAAACTATTGGTAGAATTACATTGGCCAGTGCTTTTGCTGAGGCTTGTCAGGGAGAACCCTGCCACGGCATCAGGCTGCCAAGCGGTCAACCCAGGGCTCCCACTGGTAGTCCAGGAATCTAAGTAGTTTAAAGTACTTATTATTTTATCAAGCTGGAGCTGAGTGCTCACTGTAGTTTCTGCAACCAAGAAACATTGCTGGGCCAAAAGTTCTGTAAGGGTGGGCTCATTTAAGGATTGGTTGGGGGCCATAGTTTTAGATAACCCTTTGTTCTCAACTTGGGGGAGGGGCGACACCCTCAACCATTAGAAGATCATGACAACCGGCAGCATCTAGACAAAAGGGATCAGGAGCTTTCAAACCAAGAGGTGAGCTAAAACAAAGTCCTCAATCTTGGATTGCTTCAGAGAAGATTGAGGAACCAGGTCAGTGAAAGATCTGCTCCTTTTCCTTGTCTTCATTATATTAAGTAGCACAATAGAGGGGGAGCTGTGTAATATAGCATAGAGTCTAGTCACTGAAACAAGTCCTAAATTCAGAGAAGGAATCGGAGTCAAGAAGAAATGAATCCTAATGCAAATAATGGCAGAGTTCCTCACAAGTGTACCAAAGATCCTGACCTCCTGGCAGAACAGGAAACATGAGTAAATAAAAATGATAAAATAATAAAAATAGTGGATAAAAATAGAATAAATCAGATAAGAGAAATCACATCAAAGCTAGGCATTGCTAGACTTCCAGCTAAAGGAGTAAGATCTTTAGAACAACAACAACAAAGCAGCAGTAGCAAGGCCTTCCTATAGCTGAGGCCCAGTTCGGGCTTTTTTAAAAAATACAGCTAAACCATAGCTGAAATATAATTGAAAGTGGATTTGTGATCACACTGCAAAAATTTCAAAAATGTAAATGGTTTAAAAATAAAAAATTGAAGACTAAGATATGATAGAAAAATAGCCTTAAAAGCAGGTAATAATTGGAATAGGTTAATTTAATTTTAGTTAAGCAGAGAGCTTTACTTGCCTGCTGCTCCCATTTCCTCTCCATAAAAAAAGACCAGCTGACCCATTCAAACCAGGGGTCTCCCGCTCACAGGAGTTGATTTTGCCTGACTTCTGTC
The DNA here is from genome assembly GCA_015471245.1 of Laticauda colubrina. Taxonomy (NCBI): domain Eukaryota; kingdom Metazoa; phylum Chordata; class Lepidosauria; order Squamata; family Elapidae; genus Laticauda; species Laticauda colubrina. The sequence goes on along the minus strand of BLBF01000026.1, from coordinate 4,786,920 downwards.
CAGGGCCTACTCATGCACTGGAGAGAAAATGGGACACCTGGGATGTTAGGAGGACCCTCCGTATATACATCAAAAGGACCTCTTCTTTTAGGAGAACTGAAGCCCTGTTCATTTCCTTTCAGTCGTCAACTTTGGGTCCCAGGATGACACCATCTACCATGGGTTGCTGGCTTAGAGCCTGTATTGCAAAGGCCTATGAGTTACTGGCTTTTCCTGTGCCCAGGAGAATCACTATGCACTCAACCAGGAGTGCAGAGACCACTGCAGCCTGGACAATGCAGGCTTCGGTTCTGGACTTTTGTAGAGCTGCGACTTGGTCATCTGTGATTCCATTCATAAGACATTATAAAATTGACTCCTTTGCCTCAGCAGAGATGTCCTTTGGAACACCAGTCCTGCAGGGCATTCATGTAGAAGTGGGGACCTCTGACCAATCCAGTTCTCTCCCATAGGACAGCCATCAGCCAGCTTTGGTATGTCCCATCCTGGATTCTCCCTTCGGCTCAGTGGAGAAGGGGTGCTGGTCCTACCTGAACGTTTCTTCTCAGGGAGCCAAAGGGAGAATCCAGTCCCACTCTGTATTCTGTCTGGTCGGAGTAGGGAGGAAATGTTTTTTTTTCTCGCAGTATCAAATAAGCTATCTGTTAGAGGACGAGGAGCAGATGGATTGGCTTCGACATTGTTCAGAACTGGGGACTGTTACCAGGGAGTGTGTCCCTGGTTTTTCAACTCGGTCTGCAGAGCTTTCAGACTAGAGACTACCCCATCCTGGATTCTCCCTTTGGCTCCCCAAGAAGAAATGTTCCGGTTGGACTAACACCCCATTTCTATATGAAATTCAACACATGAAGAATAAATAGTGGTTCTACGCTGTCCCCAATTACAAATAATAATTTATTTCCTTGGAGAAATTAATATTTACTTCTTGAATTAGAGAGAAGGGACACTGTTTTTTGATTGATCCATATATAGTTGTTTGATTTTCAATCATTTCTTCTGGGCCCTCCTTCAATCCCTACATTTTAGAGGAAATATTTATATACCTATTGCCTTTAGTAGAAGATACTAGCCTGCTACCTTCAAATATGTGGAAAACATTTTTTTGCTAAGGGTGAACTCAAACTAAAGTGGATGCTTCTGAGTACAGAATAATGGATATGAGTTTTTCAGCAGCTGTGGTGGTTAGCCGGCAGCAGGTGCAGATGGCTAAGGAAAGCAAAAACTCAGATGAGGACCCAGGACCATTAGGGAGTGGACTGCTGCCTTCAGAAATTGTGGGGGCTGGCAGCAGCCATAACGAGGTTCCTGAGGAGCCTGTGCCAAGTGCATGTGTGCGCAGGGCTGCTCATGGAAAATACAGCTGCAGCAGCATGGGCAACTCGGGTATAAGGCTGCAAGGTAATGGCCCCTCCTTTAAGAAGATAAAAGCCAGCTGTGAACAGATGTTCTTTACAGGAAGCAGATGTTTTGAAACTTGAGCCTCATGGACATTGCAGTATCTTAGTTGATATTTGAAGACTCTTGTGTTGTAAAATATTTTTAGGAAACCTTATCTGTTATCCTTGGCAACATCACATAGTTTTGGCAAGGCTTGTGCTTATCAAAGTTAATTAGTTTACAGCAGCCTTTTAACCCGGGATTTGTAGGAATCATTAAAAGGTTTCTGTTCCCTTGGTTCATGTTTGTTTTATTGGAAAAGGGTTTGGGTCAGAGTAGCAGCAGAGATTTCTGAGTTAGTCTGAAAAAAGAATAAAGGGTGACTGCTCTTAATGCTATTATTGTTATGGCTAAATGGAATCTTCATAATGTGAATCTGTATTAGGAACAATTATTTTTTAATATTGTCCTTTAAAAGTTTCGGAATTTTTTGGCTATCCATTGAAGGAAACAAAATGTTAGACTGCATAGTCCTCTGGCTGATCCATGAGGCCGCTTTTTAATGTTCTGGCTGGTGGTTTACAATAAAAATAGACACAAGCTGACAAGGCAGTCTAGAAAAGTGATGTTGGATACCAGCTGTCAAAGCGACAGTTTGTAGTATTGAAAAGACTCAGAAGCTATTTTCAGTCATTTCTCTAACACATTCTTCCCACAAGAAAGTGTTAGTGGTTTCCTTGAAAATTCTGCCTGGCCAATCCTAACATGTTTTTAAAGGAAACCTTCTGTATCTTTCATTATAGCATGTAATTTGCTTTCTGTCTAGAATGTTGATAGCATCTGAAATTTAAAAACACAGTATAGAAAACACTTCTCTAAATGGCAGATTTAATTCAGCATGAAGAACTAAAGAGCTTCAAGAAGCAAATGACTTGTTCTGAAAATACTGGACACATCCTTTCTTTTGAATTCTTTCATAAATATATGCATGTCCTTTGTAATTTTTAGATATATGAAATGTATATAGAGAAAATTAGGGTTCTGCAAGGTTACCTAAAATTAACATAATTAATAAAATCTTAAATTTCACTCTAATACAAGGGGAATAGTAACAATGTATTGGCCAGTCCTAAGATCAAGAAGCTGCTTTTGAATCAAAGTAAGAACAACTCTGAGAAGCTATTTAAGTTTTCCAAAACTACCACACACTCTTAAGCTCCATATGACTTTGGGTTTTAGTATAAATTCTCAACCACTCTATCCCAGTGTCCTATTACATTCTTTCCTTTATAATATCTATAAGCTATCACACACACACACACACACATACACACACACACACACACACACTTGTGAAACCACCTATTTAGTTTGGCTTAGTGTCAATTTAATAGCACCATTTAGAATGTTCAGATTAGCACCCTCCAATGACTTCATTGAGTGGTTTGAAGTGTTTCAACCTTTTCTTGCAATTTCCAAAATCAGACCCACAGCTGATGTTTCAACTGACATTACCCCTCGTCATTTCATATGACTGATATAGCCAGTAAGAGGACTGCTGAAATTGTGCAGTCTTCAAGAACTAATATTAGTTCTAGATAATTTATCTATTTTTCCATAGTTGTTACTGAGAAATAGAAAATTAAATGAAACCATTTGTACAATGTTACTTTTTCTTAAAAGCTCAATTTATGATAATAAATGGATATATTAATAATACTGGTATGGGTTTAGGTGATCTATCTAATGCACAGTGAGGAAATACATTTAAATTGCATGTGCCTGTTAATTTTGTTTTGTTTTTATTCTGAATTTTAGTTTTTCACTTTCCAAACAGAGGCACAA
>BLBF01000026.1:4726444-4752214 GCA_015471245.1 Laticauda colubrina | reverse complement strand
TTATTATTATTATTATTATTATTATTATTATTATTATTATTATTATTCTTTTTCTTCTAAAAAATCTTGGTCTTAGTGTTTGTTTTTGTAAACTCAGGGCTTGGCTAGGGTGAAACTGCCTATGGATATCAGCATGTCCTTAGTCTGAGTGTGGTACTATTATTAGAGGCAGCTGAAACTTCAGTGTGAATGTTATGAGTAAAGTTGTGAATGAGTGAGTGAATTAATTAATTAAGAAGGGAAGTTAGGTGGGAAGCATTTTTGCCTGGTTGCAACTGCTTTTTCCAAATACAGACAGTAATCCCAACTTCATTCGCTCACAAACTTCACTTCATGTGAGTTTAGTATTAAAATCTAGTGTTAAAACCATCAATTGAATCAAATGTAATCTTGGGTCAATTTTGTAAAGAGAAGTAACTGGCTTTTCTTCTTAAATCCTACCTTCTCTCTTTTTTTTATGATACTAATTTCTTCTATTGACACTATCCCATCAGGTCCAGTCTCAATGAAGGAGAAAGGAATATAAAAAATATTCGAACATCATCATCACATCCATCCACAGAGAGCCAGTGCAGAACTCCATCCACAGAGAACCAGTGTATTGTTTTGTTGAGATCCAGATTTGACTCTTTCCTCCCTTAAGTATTAAAGGTCCTTGGGATGAATTTGAGTCAGTCACTTTTCTTTCAACCCAACCACCACACAATGTTGTTGTGCATGAAAAAGTGGTTTGGAGGGCTACATATCCCTGAGATTTTGTTTTCTTGCATTTTTATTTTCTAACAAAATATTTAAAAAATACACAAAGGAAAAAAGATTTGGGTAGTTGATTATCATTCAATCAAGTCTTTTCTTCATCAAGCTATTTCCAATCCTTTTGATGTCAGTTTTTTAATGATAATCATCTTGTTTATTTTGTAAATAAGACATTTATTTTATATTTCTTGAACATGCCCACCAAATAAACTGAAATGAAATGAACAACTAATGCCTAATGCCAACTTTGCACTTGATCTGCAAATTGATTCCATATTTTGCCTCAGGTTTCTAGCTAGAAACCAGGTTTCTAGCTAGAATTATCACCAAAGTAATCTTTATTTTCCACCAACCTTTAAGTGAGCAAACAAACAAACAAAAAAAAAACTTGGCCATGAAGCCTTTCTTCAATCTATTCAGGAGTCTTCCAAATGCCAGGCTGAGAAACATAAATTAATCATGTCCAGGGAAAGATGATTATCTTTCTTTTTTTCAGTAATCAAGCTTGTCTGTTGGTTCTATTTTAGTCTCATTTTAAGGAAAGGAAATTAATCTTAATAAAATATAAGAGTGGAAATTGTTCCCTGAACTTGTACTGATTCAAGTTTATATATTTAAACAGCACATGGTATGTTAAATATGCTGTCTACTCAGTGAAAAATTCATCAGCAAGTCTTCTTTAAAAAAAAAAAAAACTTAAAATTTCCTGGGGAGAAGCTTGAGAGTTAGGATAGTGAACACCTTCAGAGAAACAGACACCTTATTCTGACCCTAGACACCTTAAAAGACTCATTAACTTAAAAGATCCATTAACATCTGCAACATGGCAAGAAATACACTACAAACGACATGACCATTCAGCTGCATGCCATTTAAGCAGCTACGATGACCTACTTTAGGAAGTTTAACTGGTTTATCAGAAGCAGTCAGTCAGAATATATCGCACTGCTTTTCAGTTGATTTACAGTAGCACAGCACAATACATAATCTTCCAGGTTTACATAAATTCTTGAGTAATAACCATAAAGACCATAAACATTGGGCCTAGGATCACTAAACGCAATTAACATGTAAAAATAAATATTATGGAAAAATATTTATTTAGAAACATTAGCATGTTGCAGCCATTCCTTGCAGCCATTTTATAATTTGATTATAATGTAACTGGTTTATGATAATGTCTGGATGCAGTAATCAATGTAGCATATTACAACTCAGATAGTATTTAATAACTGGCATTGCTGTTCTTACGATTGCTCAAAAAAGAACAACCCAACTTTCTTGCCACAATTGTTTCCGTTGTTCTGACTGAAAAAACTGCTTATCTTGATATTCTGCTGAGATACAGTTAAGTGATTTATATTCCACCAAACACAATAGAATGGATATCAAATGCAAAATACAATGTTATAAATAATACAGTTCAATATTACTGTTTTATTCATTATGACGTGATCTTTATAAACTCTCCCCAATCTGTTTTATTACAGATGTTTTGAAAATCTGATGAAAAGATGTTTGCATTTCTCAGAACTCCCAGTCAGCAGAGACCAAAGGTTTTAGCCAAATGCCTGAAAATTCTAAAAAATGAAGTTTTTAAGGTACCAAGTTGGGAAAAGATGACTTACATGGTTATTCATGAATTTAAAGCAAACCTTGAGATTATTAAAAGAGACAGTGGGTAGAGGCGAAGTGGTTTTCTCTCTGAATCAAAATACATGAAAGGTGGCCTAAAAACATTCATTGGGATAACTAATGTCCTTTTTCAATTATAGTTTTTCAGAGAAATATTTAGAAGAGATAAGGACTTCTACAAATGTGTTTTACAAAGCAGTGGTACCTAATGTCTGGATCACAGACTGCTTTAAGTCTTGGTCTGTTAGAAACCAGGCTGCACAACTGGAAGTGTGTAAGTGAGTGAAGCTTCATCTGAATTTGCATCTGGTCTCCAGCACTAGCATCTCCGGCTCAGCCCCACCTCAGATCATCAGACTTTAGATTTTCATAGGAGCACAAACTCTACCATAAATGCCACATGTGAGGGATATAAATTATGTATTCCTCCTCCTCCTGGAAAAAAGAAATATCACAAAAGTTGTAGCCATTATTACAAAGGGTCAAGAACTCCAATCAAAACAAACATTGCTTAATTACAGGGCTTAATGGGTCTCATATTTGAACTCATTCCATGGAGTTTCTGTAAAAAAACCTCATACTTTGCCAGCATTAAGAAACTATGTATTGTGTATAATATACCATGATATACCTCATGGAGTTATTGGGGGGGATGAAATGAGGGAAGATTCTCACACAACTCACCTTGAACTTTTGGAAACATAATAATATAGAAAATAAAATGTCTAATTCACTGAGATTTGTTTTCTTTGCTTCAGAATGAGTAAGACAAAATTTTGCTTAAACTAAAGCCATGGTGAGCATTTTGTTCATAATGGAGGTAGGTGGATTTTTAAAATACTAATCTGTTTTAAGTGATCCTTTATTTTTTTGATTAACTTGAGAAATCAAAAACAATGAAAGAAAGGGGATTTGGAAATGATGAACAACATTATATATGAAATAATTGTCCTTTGCTTCCACTTCTCTTAGTTGTCATATTCTGGGCTTTTTTCCTACTGTACTTTGTGTCTATATTTTCTTTTGGAGAGCTGAATCCATATAATTTTATTTGGAAGTTTTTTTTTCCCAGTCAATAGAATACTGTTCCTTTCATTAAAATTCTAAGTTCACTTTAGTTCAAGAAAGTGATGTGGAAGAGAAAGTTATCCTCTAAAACACATATACAGAATATATTTGAACTCTGTGAGAAAAACACAGAATGAATTGCACATTTATACATATCTATGTATTTTTCTGTTTTCTGTGTGTGTATATATATGTGTGTGTGTGTGTATCCATTTTGTATCAAGACTTATCAAATTAGAAAAGAAACAGAAGATGGAAGTGCATCTTTACTCCCATTTCTTAATGTTTCCGGACATCAAAAACCACACAGTAACACCATAAATGTGAACATCACGTAAATTTATCAGACACCTAGAACCATGAACATGGTCAGCTGATTCTGCAGACACCTGTTAGATAGAGAGGAAAATACTGCCCATCAATTTGGTGAGGCTCTCCTCTTTTACCATGAAGTTACACAATCCACAATCTCATCCAGAATTTAATTGATAAGGATGAAAAATCTTTTGCTTTATCATTGGGTTCCCATGGATCAATAATAAATACCCCAGGCAACTAATCTGTGGGGTATGGAAGTGGGCTACTGGGTTAAACACTGAGTAAAATTTACTTCTTTTGATTAGCTATCCTGTCTGGCAGAAGCAAAAAGCACTAGCTCCATCCCCACAGCACTGCCCATTTCTTTTTTGAAAGAGTGTTCAATGCCCACTCACAACAAGCCATCAGTCAGCTAAGCAATGATTGGGGGGGTGGGGGAGGAAACTGCTAAGTAAGATTAAATAAGCATTTCTCACAAGAGCTATTGTAAAAGTCAGTTTTCTTCAATGTGCAGTTTCTTCTTCCCACTGATCAACTGATCAGTGGCTTCATGGTGTTCCTGGTATCCTAGCAGCAAAAGCTACCACCAATTTTAGTTTTTCTTCTCCAGGGAAAAAAAAGGGAATTGGGTGAGAAAATTGTCTTGGACCTCAGAAGACACACAGAACTAACCTAAAGAAACAAATTGTGATCTGCACTGCTGCCAGCACATTTTGTTTCCTTTAAACTATCAATTTGTCATTTTAAGAGAAAAACACTACTTTAATATAAATGTAAAACCTGCTTTCTCGTGCATAAGCTGAGGGCAAGAATAAACATGTCATAGAGAGTGTTTGTAATATGGCCAGAGCAAGGGAGGCAAAATCTGAAAGGACATCGAATTTAATAAAAACTATTCTACTAGATTAGAGCAAAACAGATGCGATTCTCATTTGTTTTAGTGTTTTTTCACAGAAAATCTGCTGCATAATCTAGAGTTTTTAAAACGCCTTTGTTTAAAAAGACCTATTCTATGTGGTGTTTCTCTTGTTTAATGACTACAAGGTATAAAGCCACCCCTTTGTTTTTCAAAATTAAATTGCAGATAAATAAATCCATGATTGTTGGAAATGGCACAGTGAAAAAACACCTGAATCAGATAATAGAAGCACAAGCCAAACTTTTAAAATATGCCAGATGAAGTCTATAAAAAGAAACAAACCTCCACTTTGCAATCCTATTTTGTTACTTGAAATCACAGTCTACCAGCTGTTTTAGAAGACCGCCAATGTAACACAAATATATATAGAAGAAAATTAGCAGAAAGGAAATTGGGCACGAATTATATCCAAAACCAAAACACAATAAGGAAACAACCATAATGCCAGCACAAAGTAGGTACATTCAAATTCTTATTCTGTAAATTGCTTGGCATTATTCTTATTGAAGACGAATAAATATATCATCCTGATTTGTAAAGTGGCTTATGGAAACCTGTGCAAACATATTCATTAACAAATTGATCATAGGTGACAATATTAATGGTAAAATACTATCACCATTTTAGTGTTCATTGGAAGCTAACTACTGAGTCAATTTGTTCAGCTCAATAATGAAAAAAATGACTGTTCAGATTAGTATAGAAAAATTCCTATTAAAGAGCTGTAATCATATCCCAGGGATGGATATCCCAAAATGGGTAAATGGTTACTAAATGTATATTGGAACTTCAAACTTTATTTCAATGAAATTTACTGTTGGTAAGAGAGTGTTCTATAACACTGTATAAATTTTTGTTTAGACTAAGCATACCTCCAACCTTAATAAAAAAAACTAGTAATAAATGATGGAAAACCTGTTTTGTACATTAAAATATATCTCTATTGCATTTCTATTTCTCCATGTAGTAATTAAAAATACCTTTCAAAAGATTTGTCTATGGAGATTCTCAATTATCAAAGTTATGGTTTCTTATTGTGCTTTTTCAAGAGGCAATTTGACTTTCTGGTTTTTCTTTGGTTTCACTTCTCATTCAAGAAGCTTCTTCAGCTCTGAATGGATGTTGGGAAATGGAAAATGTTTACTTCCAGATGGCCTCAATGATTCTCTAAAAGAATGCAAATGACAGGCTGTCTGCAAGGAGTATAAATCCTTTCATTCCCCACTAGCCACTATCCCCTTTTTTATAATTATATGAAATAATTTATTATTTTTATTAAAGCAAAAACAGTGACATTATACCAAATAATGCTGTGCAAATCTTCTTTGCATTTCCAAAAATGCAAAAAACACTTGCTAATTATAAAGAATATGGTTAGAGATAGGAAGGAGACAGATTAGTCATGATATGTGCAGAATTCCAGAATACAATTATTGGACTAGACCTCTAAGATTTGTTGTTTGGTGTATACATATGACACTGAGAAACAATTTCATTTTTATCAACATGGCTCAAGAAAGCAAGACATTACTCATGTTTTTCTTGTCTTCTAAGGAAAGAACCATTAGTTTTAAAAATATAAAGAATTTTCTTATAGATAATAGTGAGATAGATTAATATGTAATTAATATATAATATGTAAATATTAATGTATTATCTGTAGATTGATATATTTTTTTAAAGCATATAAGTTAACAGCACATTCTTCACTTAAGTCTTGAGCATAAGTGAAATTTATCCCACAGAAACTGGGTATAAGACCTCAAGTTAAGATATTCATTATTTTCCAAGGGGCTGGATCACATACAGTATCTGAAACAAATATATTTATGCTTCCTTTAAGAATCCAAAGTGGCTTCCATAAATTTCTTCGGAAATTAAATATATTGTTTTAATAACAGGTCTGTATTCACGCAATCTGGGATCCATTTAGACCTGTGCAAACATTCAGCTTCTAGATTAGTTCTCTCTAAGATGATTTCAGGGGACAAAATAAATTCTTGAATTCATCTTGAATGTTTATATACCATACAATATCTATGTCTTCACACTGCATCTAAAGGATCTAAAGCTGAGAAAGTTATCTTCAGATTCATATGATGAGTATTAAAATGTGGAACAAATTGATTACCATCCTATTCTGTTCATGCAAGGAAATTAGATAAAAATCCCATTCCCTTTTATAAAAAAGCACCAATCCATCAGGATGACTGGATACAACATTCAAACCACATTAAGTTTTTGATAGTTATATAATTGTTGCTTGATTTTACCACATTGGTTTTATGTACTTTCATTTAAATCATCTGCTTTTGGAGCAAACTCCAGTTTGTACTCTTTGCTTGCACTTAATTTCATTTTTTTTCCCTGTCAGACATCAAGCTCAGCGATTGCTAAGCATCAAAATATTTAAATGAAGTATTTACCATAATATACAAATACCATGCCACTTTTTCATAAAGTTGTGTTAGAAAGGAAAATGGTTATGATTTTATTCAACTTGTGAAAACAGAGCATCGTAAGAAATTTTCTTTGAATTTTCTTTTTCTAAAACTGATAACCAACCCCGGGAAACCTCTTTATGTGTGTGAATCTCTCTGGCTTTCATTGTGTAGTTGATATATTTGGATGAGAGAGTAGGAAAACCTAAAGCATGAAATGAACTGATGCATAAACATATCACTTGCAGATAGTTAATCACAAAGAGAGATGAAATTACTGCAAGTGATGGAAACATTTTCACCAAAAAAGTTGCATGCAAAATGTGAGGGAGATTTTTGGTAAATAAAAAATACTTTAATAGTCTATTGAAAAAAAAAAAGATTGACAAATAATGTGATTATTTGTCTCCACAAGACTAGAAAGAATTCTAATTAACAGAAAACATCTCTACAGTGAGAGGCTGTAAAAATAAAGTAAACCAATTCCAATTTCTTGCCTTAAAATCAGCAACAAGTTGACAGACTGTTCAATTCTGCACACATTTCATTACTAAAATAGCCCATTTCCCCATATAACTAACAAGGCATAAAGGTGACCAAACTTCTATTACCTAAAGCTAAAGATTTTACGGCTGTTTCTTCAAATTAAATAATTGTTTTCTATGTTTCCCCCATCCCCATGGTTTAAATATATTTATACATTGTTCAAAGGATTGCAATAAATTTCTGTCAATATACAAATATTTTAGAAAGAGGCGTTCAGAATTTTCAGCAGAAATAATTCTGTGAACAATTTGGAAACTGACATTTGTTATCATTCCATTGTTGAAGTATTTTATGCACATACTTCCCATTCATACTATAGGAATATTGCAAGAAAAAGTATTGATGAACTAAAAGGTAGAAGTTATTCCATAGTTAATGTGAGTTTGAATGTCTTACAGACATGGGATGCACTCATACCTTGAAGTACAAAAGTATTCATGTGAAATGCTCTATTCATATTCATATATATATGAATGAGGACATGACATATAAAGAAATTCCTTTCGTGCACTGCTTCAAACATGGGGTCCAGAATCAAAAGCTATCCATGGATAAGTCTCTTTTGTTTTTAATAATTTTAGGGCTATCTTTTTTCACCCTTACTTTTACTAAATCATAATTTGGACAGTTTTCAGATATGAATAATGAAGCAAATAGGTATTCATAGGTGTTAACTCAAATTTCCTGAATAACAGAGGATGCTATTCATTAATTCAGAAGCATGTTTGCTTTCAATTTCAACCAAACCAGGAGTTCACTTTTTTATCTGAACCAAGGGCCACACTTGGGCTGAGTAGGTTTGATTTCATTAACACTTAATAAAAATAAAATAAAATATAGCTAATATGATTTCTGTTCAGTCATGTTTTAATTATGACTTCCTATTACATTAAAAATGTGGTAAAAAAAATTCTGAGGGCTACACCAAAGCTTTCAGAGGCTGCATACAACCTATGACCTCAAGTTCTACAATAAAACAATTGTCTATATCACAGATACTATTTTAAAATTTCCTTTGTGCACTAGTCAAGGAAGGAAGAAAAGAAGATAGGCAGGTTTTTACAGTTTTTCAACTTAAAAATAATAAAACAAAGGTAAGCTTTGTTTTCCAAACTTCTGAATATTTGACAATTTATTCTTTTTCTAGTTAAAATACCCTTTCTGACATATGTCAAACCATGAAACTCTTATAAAAATAACACTGATAGAATTAAACTGGTTAACAGTGAAATTAGCATCAATTAAAATTAACTTCCAGTTGCATTAGTATTAAAAGGACCAATTTAAATTAATATCTGATTATGACTCTGTCCTTGACTGTTCTTTAAAAAATCAATTCAAGCCTTCCTGAAAAGATATATTGGCACAAAACTATGACAAATGATGTAGATAAGCTATGTTTCTTGGAGAATGGGAAGATTTCCTTAAATTAGCTATCTTCATTTATATCATATATTACATTTCAAAATATACAGACACCCAATGTACTTTTTTTAACAACATATACATGTGAGTTTATAGAGTCATTATAAAAAAGTTTTTGATTCTAAATTAAAAGCAATAGAAATAGAATCAAAATAATGGAGGTTGATAGTACAGTCAGTGCTTATTTTCATAATTATTGACAGCTGTATCTTTGGCATTGGAAATTCAGTACAATTTTCAGAAAAAATGGTGTTGCTTACAGCTTTTTAAACAAGGACAAACAGGATTGACCAAAGTACAAAATTTGGGGGATTATTATTAAATATTTATTTTTTAATATATTTTTAGGCAAGGTTAATTTAAGGACCCTGAATTACCTTCTCATCTTAGGGTATGGTGCAGACTGTATGAATTTATTTAAAAATCAACTAAATGGTACCACGTTTCCCGTAAAATTATATGTAATATAATATATATTTTTATATTTATTCAGAAGCTTTGAAATAGTACAGTAAACACTTTGCAACACGGTGTATAAACTACAGAATGTCTCTGATATTTGTGGGCTTGCAGATTAACAACATTTTCAAGACCCACAGGTGAAAAGAACATGATTCACAATTTCTTTTGTAAAGTTGGAATAGTCTGGGGAACACTTGATCACACAAAAATAATATAAAACAGTCAAGTTTAAAACAGTGATATTGCATTTATAATGCATGTTTCCTTTGTTTAAAATCTGTACGATTGGCTTCTTGTGGCGAATATAAACATCTAAAGGGCTCAGTGACATTTTGGAGAGAGAAGAGAAAGAAGGAGCTATATAGTGCTGTAAACAGGCACACACTGATCAGAGAGGCAAAATCAGTTGCCTCTTTAAGTTTCTATATTCCATACATTTCAACTCATTTCTCAGGCCTGCTGAGAGCAAGTAGGTCCTACTATTGGCCATAATGTCTTCAACAGCACAATATTTCTTCTGTTAACACAGAACTGGATAGCCAAGATAATGAAGTTGAAAAGTTGATGTTCTTGTTGGTCGACTTTTGTGCAAATCATGCTGCTTCAGGTAAGTCCTGTAGAATTGACTAGCATATCCTTTTCCGTGCTGTGGGGGAAAAAAAAAAGGGGGGGGGATAAGTAAAGATTGACATGTTAACAGGCAGCAGTATTTATTAACAAAAGCAATAAATTATGAGATAATTTAACATTGACGATAGTCAATAGTCAGACTTCTTTATTTCAGATATGATATAATTATCAAATTATTCTCTGCACAAAAAATATATATATTGCTTATCACAATATGTCTTTATAAATCTTTTAAATTTATATTTAACTGGATTATTGTATTATAGCCAGAAAAATTCTTTGCCAGTACTCACTCTTCCCCTTCCCTTTTCCAAACTTCAGTTGTCCAATTTGGTGGGATGATGATAGGACCAGCAAGGACTAGTAAGTGGAATTTTTCAATTGTGATTGTTGAATCTTACAAAATAAGACTAACACTGAAATAATAATCTTTCTTATGATTGCTTCTGCTATTTAGCATAGCGCAATAGCTATCAATTAGATGTGGCTAATTAGATATGGCTGAATGATCCAAGGAAGATCTTGAATAGGTTCTGAGGAGTGCCTAAATGTAAAAACAATAGGCTCATTTGGAAACTATTAGCATCTAACAACATGCTTTGTGAATTTGGAGAGATACAGAGCCCAGCTCGTCTGCTGGTATGCCAGCTACTACCAGAAACATGTGCAAATAATAATTTATTTTTGGCACATGACAAAGCCAAGAAGTGGCTTCATTGTGGTAGTTTAAACTTTGATGTAGTCATGGAAGAAGAAAAAACAAAAATGGCAATGTATTTTCCATTTAAGTTCATTATTATGCATATCAATACAAATAAATTCTAGCTATACTAACATTATAATCAAATTCTAGAAGATCAAATTATATGAAAAATATCAGACAGAAGGATATTAGATCTGAAATGACTGGATTGTCTTAATGTAATTTTCTTTAAAGAGAATAAACTGCATTGCACAGTTTTAAGAACTGTGAATGTTGAAGATTTCTATAACAGAGATCAATAAGCAAGTTTTACAAAATGCATCAATAAAAAAAATATGTTTGGAGACAATTTGTATCCCAAGCATTATCAGTTCCCTAACATATTTCAAAACACATCTTATTTTTTTGTTACTTCAGTTAATTAATTCCCTGTCAAAAATCTCATTCCCCCTCCCAATTTGTTCTCATGTGCAGTAAATAAATGAAAAGATGGTCAGCTACTTTTCCTCATAATATCTAGCATTTATCTATTATTATAAATAATTTTAAAAATAAATAAAATGATCTATCTATGCAAATATTACAATTATTCAAATACTGATTTGATTATGAATAGCCTATGGCTAGCGATGGTATAGGGAGAGGTCAATAGTATGATATAGCTCCACTGAGTCTCTCCAAACTGCATCTGAAAATTATTTCCAAATGGTTAAAGTTAAGATGCATTGCAAAAATACTATTACATTCACAATGGCTAGATAGTTATGCATTCCTTATAAGGAACAAAACTCAGTATTTCAGTTTAATTTATTTGGAGCAGTCAGGGCTAGAATTCTTCCTACATTTAGTTTCACTTAAATTCAGATGAAACAAGTAAGGTAATGTAGCTGAGACTTACGATGTAATGATTTGTGATTTTAAATATATAGTTCTAAAGAGAATAATAAGCATTATTAGAAACAATGGTAAATGGACTATGATGCTTTTGGAAGGACATTATTAGTATATATCAATTAACATCTATAAAAAAAGAAACAAATTTGACTATAATTTCAAGAATCATGAAGCTCATCCTAGAAACCTGTGATGGTGGAGTTTAAAAGTTCTTTTATCTAATAAGATAGCTGGAATCAAAAGCTAGCTTGTAATCCTGTAAGAGCTAGTTATTCAAAGGAAAAAAAATCTTCTAACATTTTGATATTTGGTTTAAATGTTCAGTTTAATAGACTTCAGATTCAACTGAGAAAATGTGTATATTGTATGTTCCTTTATATGCATTAAAATCCCACTCACCATTTTATATATGTTAAACTACATAAAATCCAATACAGATTTAGTGAACATTCTCTTTTAACAGACATTCCTTCCTCCCATTAGTATATTCATAGTATAGCAAATACAGCAAGTTGATCAATCAAGAAAACTGTAGATGGAGAGAGGATGGCTCCTTAAAAATAAACTAATTATTTCTCATTCATTAGAACAAAATCATAAAATTATTGAGATAAAATGTTGTCTTTAATGCAGTTTACTTAAGCATCACCATCTGTGTGTTTTGCAAAGCCGTGAAGATCAAAATATTCTAATATGTTTTTGACCTTGTTGACCTTTAATATGCAGTACTATATTTAGTATATTATTATTTTTTTGTTGTATTGTGAATTGCAAAGTAAAAATAAATATTTATTAGTACGATGCAAAGCCATTTAGAGGGATTTACAAAGAAACCATCTGAATGTACTGCTTTTAGTATCAAAGATCTAATCCATTAAAAATCCAGCATAGCCTGTAGAGCAGGGGTGTCAAATTCACGTTGTCACTGTGGCATCATGTGACATATCAGGACTTTTTTCTTCTTTGCTAAACCGGGCGTGGGCATGGCCAGTGCATGACGCATCTGGCTCATGGGCTGAGAGTTTGACAGCCCTACTATAGAGGACCTTTTTTTGTTGTCTGAGAAAATACATTTTCTCTCAATGACAATGTCATTTCTGTATGCATTTGTATGTTCAGATCACTTTCAAAGGCCCTCAAAATAGCTATGCTGAATCTCTGAGAGAGCACAGCACTTCAACAGTTCCAAACTAGTTACACACAGTCCAAGTAGTGACAACTTTATCAGATGTATCCTATATTGGCATGTTTATATGCACACTTTTATATGTTCTTCATTAATAGTGTAGTTACAAGAAAAAGAAATGCAATAAGTATAGACTGTGTCAATTCCATTAAAGCTTCAAGGTAGATGAAAATTTGTATCCAGTATCAATGAAACAATAGTATAAAATACTTCTATTTTATTACTTATTATCACTTTTAAAAAAATAAATTCTCATTACAGTTATTGCAAAAATATCCAAAGATCTGTTTACACACCTTAGTATAACAAGTTTGAACTCAGAACAAATTTCTAATATTTCTACATGTTTATCTTGCAGGAATCACACTCAAACAGGGATATCATCCTTAGGTCTCTGTTCCTAGTTCATTTTTTTAGAATTAAAGTTGTAATGCAAACAATAGTAGCATTATTAATACTAGGAAGGACAATAATACATTCAGTAAAGGAAGCAATTATGAATAATTCAAATAGACACTTACGAATTAGCTTTAACTTCATAACAAACACTATTCTATTATTATATAACTTTTTTCTCTAGGGGCACGGATGCAAAAACAGTATCTTATCCAATGTATCTAACTGTGTATCTTTTTAATTATATACTTTTCTTGCCAAACAGGATCATGATTCTATGAAAATCATAACAATACAGTAGAACCTGATTTGGAAATTTGGTGCTTACACAAAATATGGTGCTTCAGAAGGGGAAATTGGACGTGAAAAAAAATGTGAATTTTTTGATTGGAACCTGATTTGGTCATGATCAGAAGAGTTCATGATCAGAGGTTCTACTGTGTATAGTTGAATTCTATCCAGATAATTATTATGCAATTCTGTAAATAACAATATACTGTCATGAGAATTGATGCTGTCATGCAGTTGGTACATTGAAATCAATATTTCCCATGGCCACAAGTTGGACTTCTTTATTTAATGTGTGAGATCACTCATAATGCACAAAAAGTACTTAAAACAATAGTTTGTAATCATTATATAATTTATTATATTCATAATTCATTATCATATTCATAATAAATTATTATTGAAAGTAGTCTCATTTACTATAAATACTATTATGTAGTATTTTAGCCATTCGTACTTTTATGTTTTTTAAATCACATTTAAGGTCGCTTAATTTTCTTTTATGTATTTTAAGTCAACATTCCAAAATGCACAGATTAGACTAATCAAGTCACACACACACACATACACACACACACACAAAGAAATGTCCGAAGGTCCACACAGAAGTTCCACTGAAATTGATCAATATTATATTCATGTAAGTCTATTTTCCCAATCTGCAAACTCTAGAACACACTCTTAGTCTATCTCCTCAAACAAAAAGAAACAAAATCTGCAATTTGAGTCTGGCTCATGACAGGCTTTGTCCCCACTCCATTCCATTCCATTCCACTCCATTCCTTTCCTTTCTCTTTCTCTTTTTCCTTTCCTTTTCCCTTTCTCTAAGCTTAACCTGAAATTAACCTGAAAAGTAGTAAGAACAATTATATCTATATTTAGCGCTCCAGCTAAAATATAGCCATACAACTCATTCAACTAGAAGACACATAGGAGCTGTAACTCCCTGATGGAATCAGTAATTAGTCTTCCATTGTTCTTGCTAGTCCTATTATTATCTGACTAAATTAGACATCTGAAATTTGGAAAAGAGAAAGAAAAGATTAAATACTGACAAATAATTTTTCTGGATACCGTAATCCAGTCAATTATAAGTGTTAAAGATTCATAAAGAAATATTATAAGTAATCTATAGCTTTTAGGGGACAGTATATTTTCTTAAAGCTGAAATGTGAGGTCCAAAATGACTATTGTTAATATTAAATTATCTTATATTTGATTTGATTACTTTTGTTAGTAAACATTTGTACATTTTATTGATTTGGTGCTTTATGTGGATTGTAGCATAAAAACTGAACAGTGAAGCTGCTTCCACAGTTTGAAAAAGAAAAAGAATCCTACTTAAAATTATGGCATATAAAATATTTATCAGTTTCTATCTGAGCCAAATTGCCCAGACTTAAGTCAATTTCAAAGGAAAAAATGTTTAAATTTAAGGACTTAGTTTAAACTGTATCTAATTTACCTTA
This sequence comes from Laticauda colubrina, assembly GCA_015471245.1. Lineage (NCBI taxonomy): Eukaryota > Metazoa > Chordata > Lepidosauria > Squamata > Elapidae > Laticauda > Laticauda colubrina. The sequence goes on along the minus strand of BLBF01000026.1, from coordinate 4,737,078 downwards.
TTTATCCAAATAAAAATATCCCTAATCACACAAGCATCATAAATAAGAACCAATACCCCTGCAGTTTCTTGGGGATGTTGGAGAAGTGAATTGTAGACTTAAGCTTTTAATCTTTGATTTCCGGCTTCAGGCACAAAAGTGATCTATTGATGGCTTTGTATGTGGAAAATATTCTTCTGAATCGTCAATAAACAATATGTATGTACATACACACACATATTATCTGTATCTTTACCTACACACTAATTATTGCAGATATAAATAAAACTTGTACTTAAATCTACTATCATATAGGTAATCTTCGACTTACAACAGTTCATGTACTGACCATTCAAAATTACAAGGACACTGAAAAAGTGACATGACTGTTTTTCACACTTATTACACTTAAGTCATATGATCAAAATTCAGACACTTGGCAACTGACTCATAATTTATGACAGTTGCCTTGATCCAGTCATATGATCTTTTGTGATCTTTGAACAAGCAAAGTCAATGGGAAAACCGGATTTACTTAACAACTGTGTTACTAACTTAACAACTGCATAAACTAAACAATTATGGCAAGAAAAGTTGCAAAATGGAACAAAACTCACTTAACAACTGTGTTGCTTAGCAACAGAAAATTTGGACTCAATTGTGGTCTTAAGTCAAGGACTACCTGAATTTCTTTCTGAGTATTTCTATAACTATTTTTTTTCAAAAGCTGATTCTCTGACACTCATTTAATTTATTATTATATGAAATAATATTTTCCTTTACTCCAAACTCCTAAATGAATATGATTGGCCTCTAAAGTGGGAATATAATTAATTTTGCAATTTTCTGCAGGCACTAAAATGTGCCAACATAGAAAATTTGTCTCAACCTGTATTATTATCCTTGCTTTACAGTTGGGGAAATAGAGTCAGAGAGGTTATATGGAAAGAAGAATTATTCCATTGTTAAAGGAAAGAATATGAACATATCTGAGCTATGACTGGCTTTATCTTTTGCAAGGGGGAAAAGGAAAAAGGAAATAAAATAACAGAAAAGTCTAAACCCGCAATCCTATATTCACTTACCTGGGAGTGAATCCCATTGAACTCAATGGGATTCACCTCTAGTAGGAATATATAGGATTGCACCTCACACCTCTCTGTCCATGATTCCACCATCTGTAAAAGGAGAATAATAATGCTTACCTATCTCACAGAGGATCTGCAGCTCTTTAATCACTATTCTTTTATAATCCACTTTGTGATCCACAAATGGCAAGGCCTAGAGAGGTGGAAAGCATTACAATCAGTACAAGAAATCATAGAAGAACCAAGAATTCTAAAGTCTGAAGTTGTCTCTTACAAAGAGCTTTATAATATCTTCATTCTGAAAATAAATTTAAAATAATAGGTTTATGTTCATCCCTGGCTTATTTTGAAAATTATAATTAGAAAATTTAAATAAAATTGACATATTTATATATCATATATATGATTTGGTAATAATATTTGGTAATAAGAAAAACAATTATCACAGAGAAAGCAAAAAAATCTATAAAATATAGACTTAAAAAGAAAATAATTTTTGAAGGTTAGCACAGACAATTTAATGATTTAATTTAATGCCATAATAAATTCTACAATGATCTGTCAAAAATTCTACTCAATATAGTTTTTAAAAAATATATACAGAATAATACAATTTTAATTTAAATGCCAAAATATGGTGTAATATACAATAAAAGCTTCATTTTAATTACAAATGTGTTTATTAAATACATTTGCTGTGTTTCGTGCTCATCATTCTGAAACTAAGCGGACTAATTTCCTAGCAATACAGTCCTCATTATCTGTCTCCTTTACTTCTCTTACATGTTGATTTTTACAAAGAAATCCTGCTGTGCATTGCATCAAATAAGGTGCAACACAAAAAGCCATCAGAACTTTAATATGCTTATTTCACAATCCATTGTTCCAAGGGGAAATCCTTTACATATGTAGAAAACATATCCATGACTAAACAAGCTTTATTTGATCAATCAGTTTTTACTGTATGGTCAGCTTATCACTGATATCAGTTTTGCAAACTTTGAAAAAATAGGTAGAGCTGAGAAGCATGTTGAAAAAGTGACAGTATTACAAGCATCTCCAGAAGAAATGGATCATCTGGAACTGTGATAATCAGGATTCATGTTGAGGTAGAGAGCAGAAACTGCATCAGTTAATCTTACTGATGAGTTTGAATAAAATAAAGATGGTAATCACCCTTATCCTGCTTAGATCTCTTCAGGACTTTTTGTTAGTATCTTCTATATATTATCTGCTTATCTTGGGATATGTTTTATTGTAGTTAGATGGGCACAGATATTGGTTGAGAGTGGAGAAATTGAGCCAGCAGGCACAATATGAAGACCCCCCAGAACTTCTTTACTTTCTGTCACATTTAATACCTACACAAAAAGGTAGGAAAAGGCTATCCATCAGTATAGGTTGAGATAGCAATATGCCAGTGATCTCAATTATACATGATAAATTGATAATTACAATGACCAGATTTCTATTATTTGACTAAGGGTTTTTCTCATGTACTTCAAGGTTATTTTTCACAGCCCATTAGAAAAGCTGATTTGGGGTGACACCAAGTTTGGTTTCTAATGGGGATCTGCTCTATTTGAAAGTACACATTCATAGTATGAGAATATGAGTCCCTGAACTCACAGTTCAGAATATGGATCTCTGACCAGACAGTTTCCATTGGAGATCATAGCCAGGAAGGTTATAAGAAAACTGCTATCTTGCTTAGAAGATTTGTTGATGGCAGCCCCTCGTAACCTTATTACCTTATCTATGGATTGCCACAATGTGTTGTACATGGGGCTTCCCTTGAAGTCTAACCAAAACTTTCAGATGGTGGAAAATATGGCCACGTGTACTTAGTATGGTACTATGATATAATATCACTGCTATGAAGCTTCACAGCAGTGATATTATATCATAGTTATTCCTGGTTATTCCTTGTTTATTAAAACAGTTCAGGATGCCGATGTTACCTATAAAGTCCTATGTTGCTAATAGCTTGTTAGAGGTATTTATCTCATGTAAATTCTCATGGAGAGAAACATTCCCAGTGTTCTCTTTTGGAAAGGCTTACCTCCTACTCCAAGCCAAGAACAAACTTATTCTCCTAGCCCTTAGAGAGTGATTTCTATTATGGTTATACTACTCCACTATATTATGACATTATTATAATGCTAAATACTACATTTTGAATTAAAGCAATTTATGAGTACAGTTAATAAAAAACATTTTTTAAAATGCTAAATGTGTATGAAGAAAAAAGGAAGTTTTTAAAATGTTTACAGTCAAAATATCAGCATCAATATCTATGGATTTATTGACACCGTTTCTTTGAAAGGAAAGCACAGGGATTTTGAAATCAATAGCAAGAAACTCCAAAGTCAAATGCCACAAGATTTGTACTATCTTTCAGCTAATTTTATAATTATGTACTGCGGATGGAAGTTTTATCAATGTAAAGGCAGGGAACCTGTTAAACTCATCTGAGAATATGAAGAGAATATTAATGGGATTAGCTGATTTCTTTAGAAGGAAAAATGAACCTGGCTGTGTACATTTAGACCAGATCTAAACTTGCATGTTTCTCTATTAGTGAACATTCTCCTTTTGCACATTGGACATTTTTGTTATTACACCAGTTTACACCACTTTAAAAAAGCAGCACAACTAGCATATTTTATTATTTTGATGGAGGAAAATGTTACAAAAAATCTGTACTGTAATTACAAAAAAAAATTCACTTGTATCACCACCAACCTAGATGAAAATCCAAACAAAACCAAGAAATAATGAAAAAAATTCCATGTCATCAACCCTTAATACTGAATACTTGAGGATGGCTTTGAGTTATTATGAAAAGTGGCTTTTCCTAAAAAGTAGAACTATATCTTCAGGCCCCACCTTAAAAAAAAATTAATCCTCAGTTCCTCTCTATCATCAAATAACTCATTGTGTGTGTGTGTGTGTGCGTGTGTGTGTGTGTGTGTTTGTGTCTAGAGCAAATTAAAAAAATATTTCTGTAAATCTAAATCCTACCAACTGTTCCTCAAGACAATTTGTTCCAAAATCTTTGTTACGGTTACTGTCCTTCAATATTAAAATGTTGTTGAGAGACTAGTGCCCATCTTGAGGGATGTTTGCAGACTGCTAAATATTATTGCTATTCTGTGGTTCATTAATTGGCTGTCCCCATGAGACTTTTCTTACAGAAGAAAAATAAGAGGGAGAGTTAATTTAAACAAATATGATTATTCACACTTTTGAACCTTACTAAGATGAAACTGTTAAGTTTCCATCCAACTCTTATATGGAACAGCACATTTCTATGCATAGATTGACTAAAAGTTTTTTTCTCTCTCTCTCTTTCTCTCCTCCCCACCACTCTCTCTCTCCACGGCAGATTAGTTCTTCAGTGTGGTATACAGCATTTTGAATAGCTCTCTCTCCTTCACTCTCGCCATCTCTTCATATACATCCCATTCAAATTATTGTGCATGGATTAAGATTGCATTCCTTCTTTCGTGGTACTATTTGTGTTTGAGAAAAAATACTGTAGATTGCATGCACGGCTAAGTAAAATCTTTCTTAGGAGATGAATAAGGTGAAAGAATTCTATTTTGAAGGGATGAGCGTTGGATCTTATTTAAGATTTTATAACAATGTTGCCTTAGAAGAGTAGCATATTTCTTCAAATTGTGCAACATAACCAGCATTATTTCCACAACATTATTTCAAGAAGGAAAAAGAAGGAAAAAGGAAAACAAGATGCCTGCAATTTACCATTTAAGATATATTTTCAAAACTTAAGAAAGTACCCATCTTTTCATCCCTTTATAAATGGTATTTTCTGTTTTACTCATAACACACATGCATATTCTCCCACACAGACTAGTGTCTAAACTTCTGGACCTTGGGCTTTCTAATTCAATCTGCTTTTGGATTATGGATTTCCTGTCTAGCTGCTCACAGAGGGTCAGATTAGGTAATCATACCTCTTCATCCCTTATTTTTAACACTGGTACACCACAGGGTTGCATCTATACTCTTTATGTGCATGACTGCATTCCCACTGACACTAGTAATACTATTGCTAAATTTTCAGATGATACAACAGTGGTGGGACTTATCTCCATGGGGGATGAGTCTGCCTACCGAGATTAGGTGGACCAGTTGCTTTTGTGGTGTGGAGACAATAACTTGGTCCTCAACACCAATAAGACCAAGGAGCTTATAGTGGATTATAGAAGGAACAGATCAGACATCCAGCCCTTCTTATCAATGGAGAGCAAGTGGAGCAAGTGACCAGTTTTAGGTTTCTGGGTGTTACCCTAAAAGAGGACCTGACCTGGGGTGCCCACGTTGCAGCCTTTGTCAAAAGGGCCCAGCAGAGATTGTACTACCTGAGACTTCTCAGAAAACAACAACTGAATGAAGAACGGCTGGTGACCTTCTACCACTGCACCATAGACAGTATTTTAACATATTGCACCTCTGTATGGTTTGCCAATTCCACAGTGGCAGATAGGAAAGCATTGCAGATGGTTAATGTCATTGCCCAGAAGATCATTGGTTGCCCTCTCCCCTCTTTGGAAGAGCTTTATAGCCCCCGCTGCCTTAAGAAAGTTCAAAACATTCTCAAAGATCCATCTCATCCTGGGAACCCTTTTTTTGAACTATAACCATCTGGCAGATAGTACAGAATAATAAAAACAAGGTCAAATGGGCTGAAAAACAGCTTCTATCCCAAGGCAGTAGCTCTTTTAAATTCTGCTGTATAGTGCAATGTTGGTGTGGTGTCGGGAGTTTCTGGTTCAAGGTGAAGGATGTGTGTTCGTGTTTATTTTCATGGCATGGTCATGATGTGCACTGAAGATGGTGTTTGATTTCGTTGTATGAGGTGCAATGACAATAAAGTAAACTTATATAAAATTGTTCCTTTTAAAAGAAAAGAAATAAATTGGGTTGAAAATTTTGACACATTTAAAAAAAACTAAATAGAAATTGAACAATAAATTGAATAATGTAGAAACCAGGGAAGAACTTTGTTTAATTTCCTAGATTTTCCTGATGCATGCATTAGTCATCAAAACTATATAGTCATTAGAATGCCATATAATTTCCATATAATTAGCCATATAATGGATAATTTCAAATTCAAAAATACACTAGAGTGACTTTGGATCAACAGTTTGACTCCAGCCTAACTGCCTCTTTAGAGGCTGTTGGAAAGATTAAGTTCATCCCCTCCACTCTGCAGAGTGCTTCTAAAGTACACAATGTTCCCTGTTCAAAAACTGATTCACTATACAAGCAGTAAAAAAAGAATATATTGGGCAGAGCTAATGTGTCTCTGCATTCTATTCCTTTAAGCGTCTGTATAGCTGACTATGTCTTAGGTGTTGTTGTTTTTTTTTTAATAATGCTGTACCCACAGTTCTATGTTTCTGCCCCACCCAGCTTTCATCTCACTTGAATAAACATTGTCTGTGCAGTAGAATTAACACCTGAACAAAATATCTGGGTTAGTAGCAACATTTCTAAACTACTGCAAATTTTTCTCCCAGCAAAACATCCTTCTCTTCCACATTGGGCTGCATGTCCCCAAAACGTATAACAAATATCCAGCATATCTGCCACATCATTTCTGCTGTAATAGATCATTTGAGCCCTTCACAAATTACTGTTCTACTTTGAAATCCATGAAAGATAAACTGCAGCAGAAAAAAAAATATTCAACAGGTAAATCATTTTGTAATGCATGAAATGGAAAGAACTCAAGAACATTTCTAGTGACTTTTTAGGATAGATTGTAGGCAGAAAAGAAGGAAAATTGTCTGGTGGAATGATTGAGACTGAACTTTTATGGTGCATAAGAACATCAATACCTTTATCTGATTTCATTTCTATACAAGAAAGTAGAAAATATTTATCTTTCAATCACTGGTAGATTGGTATAAACCTCTATAGATAAATAATTCACTACTTAGAAGAAAAGTGACGCTTTAGTAAACAAGAACATACGTTTTACATTTCTAAATAGAGTTGGAAAAGAATATTGCCTAATATATTGGACAACCACTGCTTGTCACTGGAGACATAACTATGTAGAATGGACCAGGAATAAAACTCAATACATAACAGATTTTGAAATTCTTTAGTTCCAAGCAAACAGAAAATGAGATCCTATAGCCAAACTTAAGAAATAAGGAAAATTAGCAATGGCACATTTTTGTATATAGGATAATTATCTGAGTGGTTTTGATCTGTGATTAAACTAAAATCATTTCTGCATTGCCTTACAAGCTTAGCAGCATTGCAACATGAACTTCATAGTCAAACTGGCTGCTTTAATTCCAAGAAAAAAAAAAACCCATATCAGCTCTCTCAAAAATGCAACTATTACATATTTAATTTTGTTCACTTTATGATCTTTTTTACTGATGCATTTGAAGGGAAGCATGCTAGCTCACATTTTAAAACATACTCCATAATTTTAATTAACAATATTTGCAAACAGCTTTGCTTTTCTGAATTTTAATCTTGCTTTTAATCTTTTTTTTTCCTAAATAGGCTATCATATTTTGTTATGTATGGATTTTTATTGTGAATTACATTCTTAGCTTTGGAGGGCATTTGAAATCTAAAGATGAGAGAAATGAAAGCAATAATACGCAATAAAACTGAATATAAATATAAAAATGCTTTTATATGCACATTGCTTTATCACTTTAATTTTATTATCCAAGTTTTGCTTAGTTATTTGTTTGATTAATCTCATTTATTCTATAAAGGTTAAGATGTTAAATGTGTTACTTTCTCTTCCAAATTTTCTCTGCAACACTTTAATCCCAGCACATTATCCCAAACAAGCAATCTTTGTTCGGTTATTTAGAGTTGCTAAAAAACATTTGAAATGTTCACATAATATCATATGTAAATGAAATATGATAGTAACATGATCATTACCCTGTATCCAACTGACATTTCTGAAACTCCTTGATCCAGGTACTTACAATCATGAATGAATATATATTCATGTGAGTGTGTGTGTGTGTGTGTGTGTGTGTGTGTGTGTATTACAAAATTCTAATGTGTGTGTATGTGTGTGAATTTTGCAATATGCAATTAAATTCTCTTTGTTCGTATGTCCTCTCATTCAAGAAGCATTAAAGTATTGCAGCTGACTTCAGTATTAGAATACAAAATAATCAAACATTTTTCTTAATTAGTATACATAACTATACTTTATTATCACTAATGTCCTCTTAATAACTGTCAGTAACATTATGCTTAGCATTAAGTTTGAACTATTATATTTAAACACATGCCCATAAAGTTGCTTTGAATTAAATCATTCATTTTTTGTTTATGCAAAGAAAATACATTGTTTCCACTTCATATAGCTAATTTATTCATACACATTCACACCACTCATAATGACTAAATAGTGAACATATGGGTTTCCTAGCAAAATGTCTCGAATTTAACCTGTGGTATACTGAACAATGCACTCCCCCACCCCTGTCTGAGGACCATAGCTAGTCTTGGAGCATCATCCTAGGAAACACTCTTCATAGAATAAGCAGAAGACAGCATTTTAAAAAAAAATCTACTTATTTTAATTAAATGTAATAAAAGCAGTAAAATATGTAGTCTTAGTATAACATACAGTTTGACAATTAGGTAAATATCTGGAAGAGACACTTAAATACATATGGCCATCAGGATTAAAATTGTATACTTCTAATGTACACCCAGGAAATTGTTGAGACCTCCTACAGCTTTACAGGACAACACTGACATCGTATATCAATGCATAATTTACTATGTTCCAAATACTGTGGTACCTTGGTATTCATTGTTAATAGGTTCCATGAGGCATGATAACTACAAAAAATGATGAATACCAAACACATTTTTTCCATCAGGAATAATATAGTGAGTCACAAAGCAGTCAACACCAACAAGTCCTAGCTTCTGAACTGAGTACCAAACAAACAGTTAGTACTGGGACAAAATTTTCCCATCATGATGCACTGAATACAAATTCAATGAGTTTCAAAGCAGTTGAGCAACAAGGTACCACTGTATAAGAACCCAGAATGTTTAAATACTGTAACTCTTGCTCATTTTCCTTTTTCAGGAAGGTTGTTGACATGGTGGTGGTAAATCAACTAAGAATCACCTTAAATGATATGGCTTATCTTTTAGGCCCAGCATGAGTTGTTTTCATTGAAGATCTCAATCTGGACCTGGATAAAGACTCTTTTTATATCTCTCATTGGTTTTGATATCAATGATTCAGTTACCTTACACTGTTTATCACTGAAGGCACTCCTTTGTATTTCTGCTTCTTCTTCATTGAAAAGATTTAGTCCATTGGAATGAGGGAGAGAGGTCTGTCTATTCAATGGCCCTTCCTTTGCAATTTCACAGGGATCAGTTATCTCTCTATACATCTGTAATATCTATGCAAAGCTGCTGGACAAGATCATCTGACAATTTGGATATAGTTCCATCAATATGCAGATAATGCTGAACTATATAATGCTATCCTGACCTTTAGGAGAAAAGCAATTGATGTTCCTTCTTGGAGCTGAGATGCCCTCAGACTCTGGATGGGAAAAACAGCTGAGGTTTAACCTAAACAAGACAAAAATAAACCTCTGGTCCTGGTGACCAACCCAGATTCAATCTTGTGAGACAGAAATAGTTTGCCCATTGAAGTTTTTCATCAATACTAATGTTATATTTGGATAGGCAGCCACTATCCTTAAATAGTAGGTTTGTAATTTTGACAGCCTTTTAATATATGGCTGTAGATTAGGGCTGTCAAATTTGCAGCCCATGGGCTGGATGTGTCACGTGCTGGCCACACCCATGTGCAGCTTAGCAAAAGGGGAAAAAGTCATGATACATCATGTGACGCCACCGTGATGACATGAGTTTCACACTCCTGCTCTAGATAGTAAGTGAAATCTATCATTGGAAGGGTTTTTCCTTTAGTTGCTGCACCCACTGGGCCTTATCTGTCATAAGAATATCTCACCATGGTAACTCACAACCTTATTACCATTCAGACACCTGCACTTGCTATATGCAGGAGTGGATTTGTTGGAGTCCTGACACAGAATTAACTTTAAAGACTATTTGTAAACTATAGTTATTCCAGAATGCAATAGTCCATGGACTAACTGACACACACCATTAAATATATATTATTCTTTGCTAGCATTCTGCATTGGCCACTAATTAGCTTTCAGGTACAATTTAAAGAGTTGGTTTTTATTCATATAAAACTATTATTGGCTTGGTACTTGGGCACCTTGGAATATTAGACTAATCCTGATTGAAGCAAGTGATGTAGAAATCAAATTGCATTCTGAAATATGCTGAAAAAAGAACTGTTTTGGAGGACAACCTAATTACACTAGCCTGTCTCTCTTTTATTTTTATTTGTAGTTTCATTCTTATTTTAGTTATGATGCTATTCTGATTTAGTAGAGTAGAATAGGAATAGGAATAGGAATAGGAATAGAATAGAATAGAATAGAATAGAATAGAATAGAATAGAATAGA
>BLBF01000026.1:4685182-4726434 GCA_015471245.1 Laticauda colubrina | reverse complement strand
GAATAGAATAGAATAGAATAGAATAGAATAGAATAGAATAGAATAGAATAGAATAATATTTTTATTGGCCAAGTATAATGAGAAACACAAGGAATTTGCATCTGGTGCATAACTTCTCAGTGTACATCCTATCAAGGATGTTTTAAACTTTTTTCTCTATACAACATTAACTGCCAAGAGGTGATTGCAGTGGGACATCCTCACTTAGCATCCACAATCGGGACTGGGAATTCCATTGCTAGGATCTGCAGTCACTAAGCAAAAAATCATTTTCCTCACTTCCCATTTGGTCATTAAGTGAAACACTGTGTGATCAAACACCTTCTCTATTTGGTTTGTAGTAAGCCAGTGGCAAAGTACACAAATGCTGATGCTGTACTGACATTGCAACCATCATAAAAGTGTGCTGATTTTACAATATCATAACTGAATAGTCAGAAAATAAGACAGTCAGTAAGTGAGGACTACTGGATAGGAATCCACCCCATTATTGCCTATTATCACACTGGAAAAGTGTACAAAAAAAATCTTCATTATCAACCCCTATGACAACATATCTTCCAATAGGGTTAAGAATAAAATAAATTCTGTGAAACCAGCTTCCAAGTATGGAATGGAGGAGCAGAAGGCCTCCTCCTACAAGAGAAGTCTAAATTTGATCCAGTTTCAGAATACAGAGGGGGCGATGCTTATTCATTCTAGATTTTGCAATATATTAAATTCACACCTCTAAATAAAAAAGACAAAGTTTACTCAAGCATGTAGTTTTATTTAAAAGTTTGCAAAATTAAATGAGGGATGTGAAATTATATATCTAGCCAGTAAATAAAATAAGGACTTTAATAATTGTTCTGTTTTCATTACCAACCAAATAATTAAATCTCCTTTACACTAATGATGTTTTTATTCCTATTTTGAGGATGCATGAAAAAAGAGCATACCTAAAGTATAAAATATGCAATAGGTGACATACAAGCAGTCTTTCAGAGTTACATTTAAGTGCATGTTATATAACTACTTAAATAAATTTAAATATTATTAGGTGATACTGACTCCAAGGCAACTATAGTCAGAAAAGCACTGATGAATGTAGTAATAACTATTCTCTGTTTTCAACCCATTCATATTCACTCTGACACTGAAACTGTCACCATTACCATTAAAATGGAATAGATGGCTCAGTTAAATGCACATTCTCTACAAAAGCATATTTAGGATACTGGACTAACAATCAAGAAAATTTCTTTCAAAGGTTTATGAACCAAATACCAATGATATACATATATGCTGCTTCATTAGTTTTAGCACCAACAGGAATTATATGCCAAATAACTCTACCTTATCATTTTCAAATGATCAGTGTAACATGATACATAGCCAATGCTTTTTTTCTTGCCTAATTTTTAAAAATTCTTGAGCTGCAATCTTGTATTCTAAATGAGAGTATGTCTAAAGATATACAGTGAGAACAGCTAATCAGTAATGTTGCATACAATTGAAATGTCCACATGTGTTTAAAATGTAAAGCCCATGTCACACTGAACCAACGGATGCAAAGAGGATGTAAAACGGACAAAAAACCTTGCCATCCGTTGGAAAACGCGATATACTCACTGCCTCCGTTTGGCTTCCTCTCTATCCGTCCAGCATCCATTTATTCATGTTTCATCTGCTCCAAAAGTTTTGGGCTGCCCAAAATTTTTGCGCTGCCCAAAATTTTTGCGCGGAAAATGTATCCAGTTCGTCCGTTCTGCATCCACTATGCATCCGCTACGCATCCATTATGCATCCGTTACGCATCCGCTATATCCGCCAGGCATCCGCTCCACATCCGCGCAACTCGCATCCACTCAGACACAGGGAGGAAGCGGAACAGACGCAGAACGGATGCAGAACAGATGCCTAGCGGATGCAGAACGGAAACAAAGTGTTTAAAACGGAAAAAACGTTCGCAGAAGGGACCTATCTCGGATATTAAGGATGTCTGCAGGATGCCTAGAGGATGCCTAGAGGATGCAAAGGGACACCTACACTGCCTATAAAAAGGGGAGCAACTCGCCTGCATCTCACTTTCAGAACAGCAGCCTTCATCTGACCCTTCCTCTTCCACAGCATCCAGTCATGTCCACCGTGGATTGTGACAAAGTCCTTTCGGCAGCCACCATCCTTCTGCAACAGTGAGAAACCATCTACAGGCTCTGTGAACTCTACTGTGGGAAGAAAAGGAGGCACCCAAAAAAAGTCTGGGTCCAAAGATGGTTCACCAGAAGAGCAGAGGATGGTCTGTACAACAAGCTGATGGTGGAGCTCAGGAGCGAAGACACTCGGGCGTTCCAGAACTTCATGAGGATGCCTCCAGCCATGTTTGATGAACTTGTGCAGCGCCTGACACCCAGGTTGACCAAGACAAACACCAACTTCCCGCCCAGCCTGGAACCTGGGCTCAAGGTGGCACTCACTCTGCGCCACCTGGCCTCAGGGACCACCTACAGGAGCATGCAGTACGGCTGGAGGGTGCCACCCAGCACCATCAGCTTTGTTGTCAAAGAAGTGGTCCAGGCCATCATCGAAGAATACAAGGAGGAGCTCCTCCAGTGCCCCTCCACTGAAGAAGGATGGAAGAAAGTTGCAGAGCAGTGGTATCAGAAGTGGAACTTACAACACACCGTTGGAGCCACCGATGGCAAGCACGTGGCCTGCAAAGCGCCAGCCAAGTCGGGGTCCACTTATCACAAGGGCTTCTTCAGCATCATCCTCTTCACCATGGTCGATGCTGACTACAAGTTCATGTACATCGATGCTTCAGGCAATGGCTCATGTTCAGATGTCCAGGTATACAATGCCAGTGACCTCAAGGAGGGGCTGGAAAGCAACCTCATGGTGGGCTTCCCAGATCCAGACCTGCTGCCCAATGACAAGCAAGATGTGCCCTACTTCATCGTGGGGGATGATGCCTTCTCCCTCACAACCTACCTCATGAAGCCCTACACCTCCAAATACCTCACCCGTGAAGAGAGGATCTTCAACTACAGGCTGTTCAAGGAAAGACGGGTGGTGGAGAATGCCTTTGGCATCCTGGCCAACAGGTTCCAGGTACTTCTCACCACCATGCAGCACAGCCCAGAGACCATGAGGAGGATCGTGGAAGCTTGCTGCATCCTGCACAATCTCATGCGCAACCCACTACCCAGTCTTGCAGAACAGGCTTGTGGACCGTGAACAAGGCAATGGGGACATGGAGGCTGGGGAATGGAGGCAAGGGCAAAACCTGATCGACACTGAGGATGTGCAAGGCCCCAACAGAGCCTCACATGAAGTGAAGAAGCAGCGCAACCTCCTGAAACACTGGTGCAACTCCCCAGCTGGAGCAGTGGAGTGGCAAGACAGGATGGTAAATGCTTAATGGATGCTTCCTTCAGAATGTCTCATCACACGGATGAGATTGGGCCATGTATGTTTGGTTGGCCTACAATGAACAGGGCGTTTAATAAAGAGTTGTGTTTATGTTGACATGTGTGGATGATTGATTATATGGTTATTGACAATAAAGGGCCATAGATGTGGCACCTGGGAGGGTGGACCATACAGTCCCACTATGCTTGCGCTGGAGGTTTATCTATCCCACAGCTATTACCCATCCCAAAGGTATCCCTGCTCATTCCTCAGGTATCCCTGCCCACCCCACTGCTATCTTAACCCATCCCACAAGCATGCAAAGGCTTAAACCATTTCTAAAAGTTTCCACCAAGACTTTATTAAAAAAAAAGAAATGAAGCAAGTGTGTGAATCAAAAATAGACTTTATTAACAACAAGCTATAAGACAAAAATGAGTCTCTGGCACTCCTCTTCGTTGCTCAGTCTCAGGGGTGAAGGGTGCAGGTGCTGTGGAGGTGGCTGGTGCTGGAGTGCTTGTCATCAGCTCCTCCAGCAGCAGAAGCAGCAGAAGCCCCAGCCCCAGAAGAGCGAGCCCGTGCTGCAGAAGCCCCAGCAGAACCAGAGTGAGGGCCAGGGGGCGGGATGGTAGCTCTGTCCTTCTTGCAAGGGCTGGCAGCAGATGGCTGAGGCTTGCTGTGCTTCCGCATTGTTGTGGAGTTGCTGGCTGGCAGGGAGGCTGGCAGGAACCAAGGCTGGCAGGGAGGCTGGCAGCAAGACTGGTAGCAAGGCTTGCAGGCAGACATGCAGGCAGGGCAGGCAAGGCAGTCGATATGTCTGGAAGCAGGTCTTTCCTCTGAATGGCGACCTGCTTCCGAGCTGCTTCCGTTATATCCACGGGGCTGACGCAATGCATCCTCCCCACATGCGCAATTAACGCCAGGCTTCCGCTGTGCTTCCGCTGTGCATCCGCTGTGCATCCACTTCATCTGCTCGGCATCCGTTCTGTATCCGCTGTATCTGTTCCGCGTCCGCTTTGCTGAGGCCCCCCGGAAGCCCTGCGGATGTACCATCCACTCCCATCTGCTTCCATCCGCTGGGCTTCCGTTCCGCATCCGCTTTGCATCCACCCTGCGTCCTCCATGCGTCCGTGTTGTCCGCTCCGGTTATGCAAATTTTTGCCCCTTTTGAGAGTGGATAACAACAGATGGAACATTTTGCTCGTCCGCTGTGTCCTTTTTGCATCCGTTGGGCAGTGTGACATGGGCTTAAGATACCACTGCTTTGGCTATTCTAAATGAACTTAACTGAAGAAGCTGCATGGATGATGAAAAGTGAAACATCTTCAAGGAAAACTAAAGTCTAGTTGTCTTTTGAGAACCATGGTTGTCAAACCAGGTTGTCTTTTGACAACCTTTGCAACAAACATGACTTAGATGATTGAGAATCTCCATAAACAGATTTTAAACTAAATGTAATTTCTGAATGTTAAGCTTTTCATATTCCAAAATCAAGTAAAACCTAGGTGCATTTGGCACTGAGGAAAAAAGAGAGTTTATTAGATATTGTATTACATAATTAACAGCCAGTGTAATGGAAAGAGCTATTTAGGACAGACACTGTGTCAACTGACTGCTGAATGCATGAATCCAAATTAAAATTAAGAATTCTCTGGCACTAGGCCAACCATTCTTTAAATGTATCTAATAAAATGGAGCTCTTCATCTGCCTTCGTAACGGGTTCCAATATTTTGCTGTTTTTACTTATTGTTATATTACAATGTTAACTGTTCATACAACATTTCCAAATATTCCTTCTTGTCATTTATTATTATTGTTCCATATAATGAGCATGGAGGGAAGGGCAGGATTAGATTGATGAAAGCAGCATTCCTATCTTAGTCAAAACATTGTGTACATGTTCAAAAGAGACAAAAGGTATAGAACTTGTCACATCACTATTTTTGACATTTTGATGAGAGTAATGAGATAATGTAGATATCACTGCCCATATCCTTGCATTCTGACCCAGATCTTGCTATTCTTCTGCAACATCTCTTCAAATACCTGAAAATAATTATCACAGTCCTACCACAATCATATTTTTTTCATGGCTAAAAATATTTATTCCCTCGGTCTGTTCTTCAAACAATTGTTTTTCTATCTCCTATTCATGCTTGCCACCATTATTTGTACCTGTTCATATTCTCTGAATCTTCCTTAAAGAATATTGCCAGGAACTGTTCAATGTGTCAACACATCATGGCAGACCTAGCAACTGTACTTCTATGATATAATGTAAAACCCTTTTTAACAGCCTTATAATGCTGCTAGCTAATATTCAGTTGATGAACATCTAAAACTCCAGGATACTTTTGACATATACATTTGTCAAAGTTATTTTATCTTTTACCCTTTGTGCATTTTTTTTCTATTAAATGAAGAAAGAAAGATATGAAGTATGTTGAATTGAAAACAAAAAAAAAGTGCTTTGGAATACCGTATGTAGAGATGCAAACATAGCACCAGTCTGCAACTCTTTAAATAACTTTTATTTTATTAAATTTATATGTTGTACATCTTACTGTCAAGCTACATATGCAGTCCTGATAAAATAGTTGCTTTAGAAATTTTCAGAAAGATACTACGCCAAAAGTCCTATGGACCTGCTTCAAACTATTATTTTTTTATTTGCAGCTGAAGCAATCATCACCTTAATGAGTAATTTATCTCTATTAATTTACCTGTACTCTCTCAACATTATTTTGGATTTTTATTCTATCTTCTGGATACCAAGTTCTTTTTTTAAGTATCTACAAATTTGATGAGAATTTCTTCCACCTATTTATTCAAGTCATTCTGTTGTCCCATCCCAAACCTGGGTTCTTGCTCAGAGTGCTGAAGCCCAATTGAACACACCGAGGTACAGATTCATCACACAACTTTATTCTGTGCAGAAGAAGGACATCGGTAGGTTTCCTTCAAATCCTGTATAGCATCTTTGTTTGCAGCAAAACTTTTTATAACGATAAACTACCAAACCCACAAACTTGATCACCATCAAGTCATTCTACTTTTTCTGTACATGTGTTTGTCTCTTTTCCCTTGCATGGCTAAAACTAGCATTTACAAATATATTCATGTCCATAAATTAACCACAAGATTTTCATAATACAACTATCACTTCAACAGTTTTTATGTTCTATATGCTTACTTAAGGCCATGTCACACTGCCCAACGGATGCAAAAAGGACACAGCGGACGAGCAAAATGTTCCATCGTTATCCACTCTCAAAAGGGGCAAAAATTTGCATAACCGGAGCGGATAACACGGATGTGGGGAGGACGCAGGGCGGATGCAAAGCGGATGCGGAACGGAAGCCCAGCGGATGGAAGCGGATGAGAGCGGATGGCGCATCCGCCAGGCTTCCAGGGGGCCTCAGCAAAGCGGACGCAGAATGGATACAGCGGATGCAGAGCGGAAGCCTAGCGGATGAAGCAGATGCACAGCGGATGTACAGCGGAAGCCTAATGGATGCCTGGCGTTAATTGCGCATGCGGGGAGGATGCATTGCATCAGCCCCGTGCATATAACGGAAGCAGCTCAGAAGCAGGTCGCCATTCAGAGGAAAGACCTGCTGCCGGACGGATTGGCTGCCTTGCCTGCCCTGCCTGCATATCTGCCTGCCAGCCTTGCTGCCAGCCTTGCTACCAGCCTTGCTGCCAGACTCCCTGGCTGCCTTGCTGCCAGCCTGCCTGCAAGCCTTGCTGCCAGCCAGTCTGCCTGCCAGCCTTGCTGCCTGCCTTTGTTCATGTCTGCCTGCAAGCCTTGGTGCCTGCCTGCCGGCCAGTCTCCCTGCCAGCCTTGCTGTCTGCCTGCCTGCCAGCCTTGCTGCATGCCTTCCTGACAGCCTTGGTTCATGTCTGCCTGCCAGCCTTGGTGCCTGCCTGCCTGCCAGCCTTCCTGCCAGCCTTGGTGCCTGCCTCCCTGTCAGCCTTGGTGCCTGCCTTGGTGCCAGCCTTCCTGCCAGCCTTGGTGCCTGCCTGCCTGCCTGCCTTGGTGCCTACCTTGGTGCCAGCCTCCCTGCCAGCCGTCCTGCCAGCCTTGGTTCCTGCCAGCCTTGGTTCCTGCCAGCCTCCCTGCCAGCCAGCAACCCCACAACCATGCGGAAGCACAGCAAGCCTCAGCCATCTGCTGCCAGCCCTGGCAAGAGGGACAGGGCTACCATCCCGCCCCCTGGCCCTCACTCTGGTTCTGCTGGGGCTTCTGCAGTACGGGCTCGCTCTTCTGGGGCTGGGGCTTCTGCTGCTTCTGCTGCTGGAGGAGCTGATAACAAGCACTCCAGCACCAGCCACCTCCACAGCACCTGCACCCTTCACCCCTGAGACTGAGCAACCAAGAGGAGCGCCAGAGACTCATTTTTGTCTTATAGCTTCTTGTTAATAAAGTCTATTTTTGATTCACACACTTGCTTCATTTCTTTTTTTTAATAAAGTCTTGGTGGAAACTTTTAGAAATGGTTTAAGCCTTTGCATGCTTGTGGGATGGGTTAAGATAGCTGTGGGATGGGTTGAGATAGCTGTGGGATGGGCAGGGATACCTGTGGAATGTGTAATAGCTGTGGGATAGATAAACCTCCAGTGCAAGCATAGTGGGACTATATGGTCCATCCTCCCAGGTGCCACATCTACGGCCCTTTATTATCAATAATAATGTAATAATTATCCACACATGTCAACATAAACACAACTCTTTATTAAACGCCCTGTTCATTGTAGGCCAACCAAACATACATGGCCCAATCTCATCTGTGTGATGAGACAGTCTGAAGGAAGCATCCATTAAGCATTTACCATCCTGTCTTGCCACTCCACTGCTCCAGCTGGGGAGTTGCACCATTGTCTCAGGAGGTTGCGCTGCTTCTTCACTTCATGTGAGGCTCTGTTGGGGCCTTGCACATCCTCAGTGTCGATCAGGTTTCGCCCTTGCCTCCATTCCCCAGCCTCCATGTCCCCATTGCCTTGCTGGAGGTCCACGAGCCTGTTCTGCAAGACTGGGTAGCGGGTGCGCATGAGATTGTGCAGGATGCAGCAAGCTTCCATGATCCTCCTCACGGTCTCTGGGCTATGCTGCATGGTGGTGAGAAGTACCTGGAACCTGTTGGCCAGGATGCCAAAGGCATTCTCCACCACCCGCCTTGCCCTGGACAGCCTGTAGTTGAAGATCCTCTCTTCACGGGTGAGGAGTCTAGAAGTGTAGGGCTTCATGAGGTAGGTTGTGAGGGAGAAGGCATCATCCCCCACGATGAAGTAGGGGACATCTTGTGTGTCGTTGGGCAGGGGTTCTGGATCTGGGAAGCCCATGATGAGGTGGCCTTCCAGCTCCTCCTTGAGGTGACTGGCATTGTATACCTGGGCATCTGAAGATGAGCCATTGCCTGAAGCATCGATGTACATGAACTTGTAGTCAGCATCGACCATGGCGAAGAGGATGATGCTGAAGAAGCCCTTGGAGTTGAAATAAGTGGACCCCTACTTGGCTGGAGATTTGCAGGCCACGTGCTTACCATCTATGGCTCCAACGGTGTGTTGTAAGTTCCACTTCTGATACCACTGCTCTGCAACTTTCTTCCATCCTTCTTTAGTGGAGGGGTACTGGAAGAGCTCCTCCTTGTATTCTTCGATGATGGCCTGCACCACTTCTCTGACCACAATGCTGATGGTGTTGGATGGCACCCTCCAGCCGTACTGCATGCTCCTGTAGGAGGTCCCTGAGGCCAGGTGGCGCAGAGTGAGTGCCACCTTGAGCGCAGTTTCCAGGCTGGGCCGGAAGCTGGTGTTTGCCTTGGTCAACCTGGGTGTCAGCCGCTGCACAACTTCGTCAAACATGGCTGGCGGCATCCTCATGAAGTTCTGGAACGCCCGAATGTCTTCACTCCTGAGCTCCACCATCAGCTTGTTGTACAGTCCGTTCTCTGCTCTTCTGGCAAACCATCTTCGGATCCAGACTCTTTTTGGGTGCCTCCTTTTCTTCTCGCAGTAGAGTTCACAGAGGCTGCAGATGGCTTCGCACTGTTGCAGAAGGGTGGTGGCTGCCGAAAGGGCTTTGTTACATCCACGGTGGACATGACTGGATGCTGTGGAAGAGGAAGAGCCAGATGAAGGCTGCAGAGGTCTGCACCGCTGGGCTGCTGTTCTGAAAGTGAGATGCAGGCGAGTTGCTCCCCCTTTTTATAGGCAGTGTAGGTTTTCCGCTAGGCATCCTCTAGGCATCCTCTAGACATCCTTAATATCCGAGATAGGTCCCCTCTGCGAACGTTTTTTCCGTTTTAAACACTTTGTTTCCGTGCTGCATCCGTTCTGCATCCGTTCTGTGTCCGTTCCGCTTCCTCCCTGCGTCCGGGCGGATGGAGTTCCGCGGATGCGTAGCGGACGCCTAGCGGATATAGCGGATGCGTAACGGTTGCATAACGGATGAATTGGATACATTTTCCACACAAAAGTTTTGGGCAGCCCAAAACTTTTGGAGAGGATGAAATATCCATAAACGGATGCTGGACGGATAGAGAGGAAGCCAAACGGAGGCAGTGAGTACATTGCGTTTTCAAACGGATGGCAAGGTTTTTTGTCCGTTTTACATCCTCTTTGCATCTGTTGGTTCAGTGTGACATGGGCTTTACATAATATGTTAGCAATGCTTGCAAGCCTGTAATTTCATTTCCCACTGTACCCACTTGTTGCAAAGTACCTCTAGGAGTTACTCAATGCAAGCCAGGCTTCTGGTCTTGGATAATTTGGGGTCACTCTTCTGCTTAGCTAGTCTATTTGTTATTTTCTCCTAACAGAGTACTTTCACAAAGCTATCTTATTGATTATATGTGTCAGCAACGCTTATTTATATCATACATTCTGAATTGTTTGTCATTTCTCCTTATCAATTCATTAAAATGTTTACTAGCAAAGAACTGAGTCCAGTGGAACTATAATTGACAAATAACTTGAACTTTAGAATCAGGAAATTTAAAATATATTTTATCAATTCAAGATGCACACACAACTGTTTATTAGAAGATTAGAGGCTACTTTCTTTTCCTTTCAAAGCACTAAACCATTTCTTAGCCTTTTTCTCCCCCAACTTTTGATATTAATATGTGAGCTGTTTTTTTTAAGTATATCCTGCTACCTTGTCAGGAACTGACCTTTTAAAAACAGAATTGTAGTTTCATAACAATAACTATTCATTTACAAGAAAGCTTTCCAAAAGAGTAATATAACTTACATTAACTAACACAAAAAAGTCACTTTGCTTGCTTAAAGTCCTCTAGTATCATCAGACAACTCTGAAATATCTAATGCCTTGTTAATTACCATACCCATCACTGTCTATAACAAGTTGGAATGAAATTAGAGTACTCAGGTTGATTATCTCCATTTTCATTATGATCCATTTATGATGCTATGGAGTAATTTTTCAGAGTAAGGTAGGCTTTATTTAATAAATAAAAAATAAATTACAACAATGTCAGGGTCCATGTTCCACCCAGAACATACTTTTTAAGAATCTTCTGAAGTTAATATTTCAAACTCATAGAGAGAAAACCAAGTAAGTCTATGATTCTAAGAAGCTGCCTCACAACTGAATTATATACTATACTATATCATCACAACCTTCTCCCTGTCTTTCATTTCCAGTCTTACCTTACATCATTTCAGGTGCCTGTCCAATATTTAAATCCATATTTATGTATAACTTTTATCATTTTGGATTGTTTTCTCTTACTTCTGAATCAGTGGAGGAAAAAGACTGCATCCTAAATTAATGAACAGCGTATAACTGTTTTCTCCTGTTTTAGCAGCAACATGGTGGAAAGGAGATATTTATACTTTGGAGAAAATAGTCTTCACAATTATTACATTTATTGCCAACAGTATAATTCAAATTATGTATATTTCTCCTGTATATGTATAATCCATCACCTGTTAATCTGAAAAGCATTACATTTATCATGGAGATAAGAAAAAAAATGAAAAAATGAAGAGCAATAGAGCAGATGGGGAGGAGAAGAGAAGGATTTAAGTCATGCAAATGCAATGATAGGCCAGCATATATGTTTTTGTGCAAACATTCATTCATAGGCAAATGTGTATTTTTTTAATGTGCCAGTAATTTGCTTGATATTCCCTTCCTTCCTCAATTGTGAGTGTTAATTTTCTTCTAAATAAGAACAACCATTCATACCAAAGAGATTTAAAAGGAAATCAGTTTTATTATTGTTTTATGGGATCCTCTAATACTTAAAATCAGTAGACAAATAATTCCAAGACATTGATGGTATATTCACAGCTTTATCCACTAAACAAAGTTTTTTTTTAATTATCAAGTATTTTCATATTAGTGTAACTCATGTTTTTTTAATGTCAAATCTACATTTTAGGATGACCTGATTACAATTGTGGAGCAGCAATACTTAGAAATGTAAATAACAAAAGGCTTTACAGATTCAGTGCAATTATAACTATTCTTGCTTACTAAAAGCTAGTGTCTCAAGAGAGGAACATCCTAGTTTCCTACATATTGTAAAGAGGATTCTTTCCCCCCTTTAATGTGAAGGAAACATTACAATATGCAATGCTCTACTGCATTTCTAAAATGCTACAGAAACATGCTTCACTTAATGAAAACAATGCATGATTGCTTCAAAATATGAACATACAAAATGAAAGAAAAAAACCTGCATTCTAGCCATGACTATATTTTCAATTGAGGTTTCCAGTCCATTTTGCTGTCATTTATTGTTGCAGAAATTATTAGATTCGATGAGTTTTTAATGAAGTTTATTCATCCTCATTGTCCACAATATCCCATATTTACTTGCTTTAGTCTTTTATTTAGCATTCAAGAGCAAAGCAATTATGTCTTGATTTGAAGTGCTATCTTATCACATTTCAGCCCATCCTTCCAATTTATCAAGATTATAGAGTACTTAATTGCATTTGGCATAAAGATCGGCAATCCTTTCCAAGCTTGTATTGTTTAAATACGTGATTAGCATATTCTTTACAGCAATGTCTAAGTCACCGATGAGTCATGTTATATAATAAATAGGCCACTTGTTATCTTCTTCATCTCATACACTAGGGTCTCAACAACAATTAACTTGTCTTGTTATCATGATGTTTCATTTTGGCTTTTGTTATATTTTTCCATAAAAAGAGACTGACATAATAGCTTTCATTGTGAATTGGAGACACTTGATGTTTCTCTAGTGCAGAATTGTAGGAAATGTGTCTTAAGCTTAAAATAGCAGTGTTCCATGTGGAAGTGGGAGCTGGTGCCAGCCCAGCTCAGATGTGAGGTGTGGTTGGCGGAAGAAAGTCCAGATGACTCAACATCACCAAATACTAGTAGCCAGCTGATACAAAGCTAATTCGCCCCCTTTGGTATACTGTGGATAGTGCACATGCATGAACAAAATGAACTAGCAATAAACTACTTTGTAGTAAAAAAACATTGTAGACGTACCAGGCTATTTATGCCACATACTTTTAAAAAAAATGCTGCTGGAATATGTGTTCCCTCCTAATTAGCTACAAAATTATACAAAATGTATAATTAAAAGTAGACTTTATCCAGATATTTTATCAACCATGAAAAGTTAAGTACCTACTTCGATTAACAAATGCCAAGTATTTCTGCACCAAGTGTAAAATTTTTAAAAATGTTATTTAATAATACCTGAAGTTGTTAAAGAATTGTAATGGATTTTTTGTTATTTTTTGTTGCTATTGAGCTGGCATTTTACTGTAATTTGGTTTTGTTATATTTAATGCCAATTTTTAAAATAAAATTATATTTTATTTTATTTCCTACAAAATAGTTATATTTTGTCTGTAGAATGATAATTATATAATTTTCAGTAAATTGTTTGGTATAAACTTTAGTTATGAAAATGGGCAAGAAAATGGATTAATTTGATAAACAGATGCAGCACTTGATAGAGTTTGCATGTAAGCCACAAATTTTATGTACAGAAAGGTTAATGTATTTCAGTAATGAGCATAACTGAATATCAAGAAAACAATGATGGAAAAATATATTAATTTGAAAAAAATGCTTTTTGTGAGATATAAATAAAAAAATATATAGTATGTACTGGAAACAGAGGTGTAATTTGTACATTTGTCCCTCTTTACCAATACCCTCTGTGTGGTTGAAAACTAATTGGAAGTGTCAATTGGTCCAGGATGTATCTACTGAAAACCATGCAAGGGGAAACTGCTGAAATATTTAAACTAGCCTACTGTTTCTGGTCACAATATGGGAAGATGATCATAAAAACAAGAATGCCTTAATTTGTCATATAAATCTATTGGAGAAGTTCTTCTCTATAAACTGGGTTTCGTGGAGAGTAAATTGCAAGAACTGGAAACTGCACATTCTTAGCAGTTTCCTAGGCTCTGGAACTCCCTTATTGAACAGTTACTATATTTTTCGCACTATAAGATACACCTGACCATAAGATGTACCTAGGTTTAGAAGAGGAAAACAAGAAAAAAAATATATCAGGTGGAGCCTGAGAGGACCACAGATAGGTATCCTCTCATGTGCTAGCTCTGCCTATTGACTCTTGCACTGCAGAAAAAAGATAGAAGGGACAGGCAATGACAAAGAAGAAGAGGCGGGGTTCAGCACTATAAAAGGATCCTGACACAGAAAAAAGATAGAAGGGACAGGCAATGACAAAGAAGAAGAGGCGGGGTTCAGCACTATAAAAGGATCCTGACACCACAGCCCAGCTGCTATTCACCAAAGAACTGCCACCGATGCAGACATTTCTAGCCATTTTTGGAGGAGTGTGTCTTATGGAGTGAAAAATATGGTATATTTTGCATGAGTGCTTATTCCCCCTACCTCTCTACCTCTCTCTCTCTTTCTCTCTGTCTGTCTGTCTGTTTCTGTCTTTCTCCATATATATGTGTATGTGTACATAAGAATATTATTGGCAAATTATCAAGTTGGAAAAGGAATTAAAATTATCCACTCCAATATCCTCCTTCATTTTATCCTTAACAATGAGGACGGGATCATCATATCCCATGACTATTTGATTCCATTGCAAGGCTTCTCTTAACTGTACAGTAAGTTCTGCCAAGACACAACACAATTTACTAGGATTGTGTAGTACTTCATATTCTAACAGTACACCAGACAATGCAGGGGTGCTCACATAGCTTAGGTCACATCTTGCATCTTTTTCCAAGGTCTGTGACTGTCCTCATAGCTGTAGTGTGTACTCATGAAAAGTTGTTATTTACAGTAATTTGTTTGCCACCTGGTGTTGTTTAGATTCACATACATGCCTTGAAATATGTAAATATTTGAATCTGAAGTATTGCCTTATAATCCATCTTCTGGTGAGTAGTGAAATATGTGGTTTCAGAAATTAAAATATGCATTAATCTTGATACGGAAAATTCAGTAGAAAATGTTTTCAAAACTCCAGATATCTGAAAAATACTATAATGTCCATTTTACCCCTCCCTTTTATTAGTTTCTTTTCTTGACTAAATAATTTCAGAAAATTAATAAACTCTTCAAAGAAGCATATATATATTGAAATGATAGATCTATAAATAGACATACTGTAACAGTAGTGGAGGAAAGATGTGCTTCATTTTTATTGCAAGTCACAGAAAGGGCTATTGAAAACAATATACAGTATTTGAACAGGGAAAATTGCTTTTTAACTTTTATTTTGGTCACAGCAGAAAAATCTGGAACACATCATGTTCAAGCCTTACATATTTGTTAGGCAGATGGAGGTAGGGTAATTATGTGAGTAATCTTTTAAGGTGTGGGCCTAGATACCAGAAGACTGAATTTTAGGCTCACTTTAGGCATGAAAATAAATTGACAGGGTGACTTTGGACCACTTTTTCTCAGGCCAACTGATCCCACAGAGTTGTTATGAGGAATATAATCTACAACCACAATTGTGGTTGATCTACAACCACAATTAACTCTAAAATTTCCATTGTTATGCATGACAGTTGTTTTGCCCCATTTACAACCTTTCTTGTCAAAGTGGTTAAGCAAATCAATGTAGTTCTTAAGTCAATAACACAATTGTTAGGTGAATCTGAATTACCCATTGACTCTGCTTGTCAGAACATGGCAAAAGATGACCACATGATCCTGGGACATTAAATCATCATAAATACATGCATCTGAATTTTGATCACATAATTATGAGGATGCCACAATGGTCAAGAGTGTGTAAAATTGTCAGGAATCACTTTTTTCAGTGCCACTGTAACTTTGGACAATCACAAAACAAATGATTGCAGGTCAAGGGCTACCTGTATAAAAGAAAGAAGGAATGTTTCTATAATTACTTCCTTGTATAGTAAAATAAAAATAAAAATGATAAATAAAATAGTAAATATGATCTCTAACACCATTGATTTATTTGTTTTATTACATAATGCCATTTTCATTTTCATTAAAAATGCTTTGGTTGCTAATTATGTTCTTTTTCCCACTTTAACACAGCTCATTTTGTTTACTTGTATATATATTTATGTCTACAACAGGTGGCAGCACTTACCAACCATAATCAATTAAAAAAGCTAATCAGAGTTACTGCTTGGCTGGGAAATCACCAAGAAATCCATGGCTAAACTAGAAAGCTACAAAGAAAACTTTCTGTGATGTTTAGAACTTTCCCACTGTTGCCAAGAAGATCAAATGGATGAGATTTTGAACTTATATGAGAAGCTGAATGAGATCCGAAAGGCCTTTTGACTTTACATATATGTGTATGCATAAACACATTTTATTTTTTTCATACTTTTTAAATTTTTACTTTAATACTTTTTTCATTTGTCTTAGTATCTTCTAAGGCCATCTCTTTCATACTATGCTTTCACAATATGCCTGTGATGTCCATGTTCACTGCTTATAATTTCCTAGATGATAATAGCATGTATTATGAAGGATTTGCATTTGGTCATTACACAGAATTAGATGAAAGAATCAGATTACTAATTTAATATTGCCTATTGTTATTGGATAAACAATTCAAGCATTTCCCAGTTTTCATTACTTGAACCTTAAAAAAAAGAAATGAACTGGATATGGCCTTCCTGATTTAGTTTGACCTCTAGACAGAATTAAATCATTATGTAATTGTACTATGTAGTATAGTTATCAGATTTTGTGTATAATTATATATTATTTATTTAAAAATATGAAGAAAAATTCAGATTAATCTTAGTTTTGAAAGCACATTTTGAATTGTATATCATCAATGTGTTGATTCATTGCCTTTTCAAAAGATTGTATTTTTATTCATATCTAGTAGTTGATAGTCAAGAAGAAAAGCTTCTCAGAAGTCTAGTTAAATTTTCTACTCTTCATACAATTCCTTCTACTGAAGACTGAAGGTACTTGAAAGGAAGTCTTCTTTATTCAAAAAAATTGTTTTGGCTCCATGGAGCTTGGGATAGTAGTGTCAAAATTGAAGCAAAAATTTAAGCAAACTGAAATGTAATATCAAGACAGATATTGTTATGCAACAGATTAACAAAAATAGAAGGAGAACAGAAAGTGACACTATATTTTTCATTCTTCACAAGGTTGAAAGGTCAAAGAAAGTAGATGTTTAGAGGAACTGGAAGAATAAATCACTGGAACTAACAATTAAATACAGTATTTATGTAAGCTACCTTATTAAATGACTCACAAATGTACGAATAGTCCATATTTTTTTTATATAAATTTTATACTACTCTAGACTTTAGAAGATGACACTCTGATGACAACAGGAATGGTGGAATCTACTCAACTTGATTGATATTGGAAAATCTAAGCAGTTCAATATTTAGAAGAGTATCAGTATTCAGAACTGTAGCCTAAAGATTAAAAAAAATCCCAAATAAAGAAAATGGCAGTCCGAGTCCACATAGTGAAGAAAAGTATATGGATGTGTTCCTACAGTTACTGGAAGTAGAGATTTATTTGAAGACTTATACTTATGATAATATTTCAATAATATTCTTAATTGGTAAAAATGAAATAATACATTTCAATAGCAAAAACATAAACTTGAGACAGAAAATTTCCTCATGCATTAAAATAATCCTTGTAAATGTATCTGGAAATAAGCACTGTTAATTTTCAGTTCACTGTACAACCCAAATATTGTCCTATGCTATTTGCATGTCTTTGCAAAATTTCTCTGACTGTCCTGGTTGATGAGTTAATGTTACCTATTTTTTGATTTTGTCAGGCTTTATGGTGATTCTGCCTACAAGATACTGAGTATATTCTTCTTTGTTTTATTACTGAAACATTCTGCTGAATTATTTTCAATGATTTTGAAATACAAAAAAAAAAAGAATTTCTATAATTATTATTTCATAAATAATATGAATATTTTAAAAACACTTTTTCTTGATTATTTTATTAATAAGACTTCTGAATGTTGTCAAGTTACATATGATTGACTGTAATTAAGAAGTATGTTTCAGAATTTTATTATGTATAATTTTGATTTTTTTCTAATAGTTAAGAAAAAAATATCTTGGAAATAATTATGGTTTTTCACTTTAGATTCAGTAACTTCCTCCTAAAAACACAATTTGATTATGGGTAAACTAGTACTTAGATCAATAAGAGTACTAGTAAGAAGTGAATATCAGATAAATATGAAATAAATGAAGTTACTTCTTCAAGATCCCATTATTTTTTCATTAAAAACATATAATAAATAATGACTTCCTTGTATTACATCTGCTACTTCATTTGACTAAAAAAGTTCTTTTTTAATAATATGTCTCCTGCCTTATTTGTAAAAATATGCAAGTCTATTTAGTACTGGAAGTTCTGAAATCAGCTCTTTAAAAAAGTCATCAAATTATATATCACAGATCAGCTGCTAATGTGACTCATAATTTCAATATATAGATAGCCCTTGTTTAACAACTTTCTCAGATAGAGACCATTCACAGTTATGATGGTAATGAAAATGTAACTTTACAACCAATCCCTGTACATATAATCTTTGTAGGCCTTGAAAGCAAAGGAAAGATAAAGTAAGGTCATAAACACTGTCAGTTTCATTTAGTGACCACTTTGCTTAATGGTGCAGTTTGCCAGTGCCAATTCTGATTCATAAACAAGACTACTGGCATGTTCTTCTTTTCTGCATGTAATTTTTTATCATAAAATCGCAGAACTTGGTTATAAGATTTGAGTGAGTCATTTAGTTTGTGTAGCATAATAGTTTATTGAGATCAGTGTAAATATACTATTAAAGCAGATGCTGAAAGAATTACCCTTTCCAGATATAGAAAAATCTACTGTTTTTACTCATTTGAAAACTCTGATCATTTGTAATTTTTCTAATGCTTTAAAGGAGACTTGTTGAGATGGGCAGTTATAGAAATGAAAACAAATAAATAAATACAGTAGATTATATCTGCTGAGGATTTTAAAGTATTTTGAACTGCAGCATTTTCTGAGCTGAATTTAATTTAAAACATGAGCATTGCCTGGTGATTTTTATTTTTCAAGTTGCAAATTGACTCAGCTTTTTCCTAAAATGTATTTGCAACTTGTTGGATGAATACCATCTGGTGTAGGCAACTTCTTTTTATTTACTGCATCAATCTATTACAAAATTTTGTCACGACTTCTCAGATAAGTCCTTTAACCTGTCACAAACTTATAAACTTATAAAATTCATTATTCTATCATATTGGCTACTTTCAGTTACTTAATTATGCATTTTCTTAACTCACTTTTTCCAGCATTAAAAAATAATTCCAAGGAAAATGTTCAATGTAAATCTCAGTGCCAATCCAAATAGCTTTTATCTATTTCATCAATTCTTTAAATAGTTCTAAAAAGCTGGTAAACATTCGTCTTTTTATAATAAGTAGCTATGTATTTTTACCTAAATATATATTTTTCATTTTATTTTCTCCATTTACAGTATATTATAAAGCTAATATTGCAATGTATTCTGCCTATAATCTGCATGTTTTTTTTTAATATTTTCCATCTACTATGATGGGGTCAAAGGCATAGCCAAGTACTTTCCATAGTAGTCCATTGAGAAGAAGACAAAGAAAAGTATTTCTGTTTGATTCCATCACTGAAGCCAGAAAAAAAAATCATTTTTAAAATTATCCATGTAAACATGTAGATAGTTGTCTGTGCTTTTATCTGGAAATTCTGAGACTGGCTTCTTAGTGAAGCACAAAACAGATTTCCTAATCAGATCCAGGCCTCATATACAAATCATGTACATCAAACCATTATCATTATTGTTACCATCACCACAATTTTAATGAAATAAATTCAATAATTCCAAATCTTTTGACAATTAAATGTTTATTAAGTCAAACAAATATATGTATCCCCTCCATTTCTTCTTCCTTTTAAAGAAATAATACATCAGCTGATTGATACTTCTTCAGTTTTATCAATTAAACTAATATGGCTAGTGTGCTGCATACCCAGTAGATTCTATCTTTGGGGGCTTTTCTTATTTAATTTTTTATTTAATTCAAAATGTAAATTTTAATGTTTTATTTCATTCAAAATGTAAATTTTAATGTTTTCTTTTTTGGTGTAATCTGACCAAGGAAAATTCTAAACTTGATTATGCTATGGACATTATTAGCCATTCTACCACAATTATCTTTTGTATAAAGTCTTGCTTTTACCCTTATAAGTGAAATAAAAATAGTTTTTTCATCTATCTCTATCTTTGCCTACCTATCTGTTTTCAATGTTTTCTCCACATCGTGCTATTAAGGCATTGATTTCTTCTCTTAATAAATATATTCTATAAAAATATCAGCTATGTATTTTTTAGGTTTAGTACTGAGTGCAAGAACCAAAACCACCTTCCACCCCACAAATATATATGAGTTGCTGTTAACTTGTAATACAGGGTTTATTTCAATTCATTGGGAAATTACATGATGAATTCGAATGAAAATTAAGGCTTTGCAAATTTGGATGCCAGGTTATCATTTTTGACACACTTTGTAAACTGAATAAAACAAACAAAGAAAATATGGTAGATCAGAGTTTAGGTTGTGGATATTAGCAACATGCCTCTAAAATAGCTGTTGAATGGAATATGCTTGGGATGGATCTTGATGTGAATAAGAAGTTGTCAACTCCATCTATATCCAAAATTTCAAATGTGCACCAGATGTTGTTCATGGGAATGTATGTTTTTTTTTTAATATGAAGATCTAGTAAGTAGTATCTAAATCTTAATAGTAATATAAAAATCGCCCATTTTTCTTAACTATTCAATCTGAAAGAAAAGCTATATTTTACAATGGGATAATTTCAAGACAGAAATAAGGATGATTAAATAGATCAAATGAAGTACTCTAGTAGCAAGTATATTGTTTGAAATTGCTGATATCACCTCTGCTGTCTTTCAGATTTTAATTTCCTTTAAAAAATTCCTTGAAATATTTGCAGTAGTTGAGTAATATTAAATAAATGTTTTGCTGATAAATGGTGACTTCTTCTGTTCCAATGATATAGATTTTAATAATGACTGAATATATTTCTAATGAAAGGAAAAATTCCAGTCTTGCAATGTAAAAATGGGTTAATAAACATAGCAATAAATCATCTTCATTCAACATATTTTACCTAGCTCATAATGTGAAGCATATAAAGAAATAACTTTCCCAAGCTATGCAACATCTTCTCTGTTGCCTACATAAACATTACCATATGGATGAAGATAATAAAAATTCAGAAAACATCAAAATAGAAAATTCAAATTCATTGAGGTATGATCAAGGAAACAAACAAAAAAAAATAGTGGAGTAGAAGGAAGGTGTAACTTCCTGTAAGATGTCCTCTAAACATTGCTCCATAGTACAAACATTATGATGCTGAATACATTTCAATGAAGAGCACTACAACTAATAATGTGCAGAAGTGATGAAGTTGTTAATTGTTTACTTAAGATCGTGTACAGTAAGGCAGAACTTCTAAAAAACAAGCTAGGCATTTTTGTTAAAAAAAATAAATTCATCTTCAACAGTGTCCTAGAAGTAGAAAGCTTAAAATGACACAACTGGTTTTTTTTAAACGAATGCTATGTGATTTTTTTTATCAATGCTATATGATTTTAGTAATTATGAGGGTGAAGAATTTCAGAAGAATGTTTTTTTTCTCCCATTGTCTTTATCTATTCCTAGCAAGCATATTGGAAATGATGTTTTACTCCTACAAAAGGAACACTTTCTAGCATCCTTTTTGAACAGTACTTACTCAAATATGGTGGTTTGTAAGGCGCTCGTGTATTAGACAGCAGTCCATCCAGTTCCTTCCTCTCCAGGGTGCTGTGAAGGGCCTTCTCTTTGCCAAAGGTGGAGAAAGATCTCTCTGCCCCTGGCTGGGCTTCTGGTGTTTCAAACACTTCGGTGTCTGGAACAGAGTCCATTCCAGGTACATGAAGATTGCTGCGGTAATCCGCAGCCTGCCGTCCATCAGAAGGAACAAAAGAGGGCATCCAACACCGATCTGAGTGACCCAATGCTTTACATTCCTCTGTGCAATTAGAGAAGAGATCCATGCCTATAAGCAGGAAAGAGAAAAACTGCAGATATAACCTTTAATGTCATCACCTGCTGAAGGCATGGTGATAAAAAAGATACTTTCTATTCTATTATCATCTTACCAGTAAAGAATTTGATTTTTAAATCTTCAAAGAAGCTTCATTATTCAAAAAAGAAAAAGAAAGAAAAAAGATAAGCACAGGAATGTTCCACAACTGGCCAAATAATCATAACATGACAATATGGATCACTGTTATTAAAAAAATTCTTGGTTCCTGTTTTGTTAAACCTTCTAGGGACAAGTCCAATTTTCTGAAGGTGAAAGTTTCAGCGTAATGACAATTAATAGACTACATAGGTCTAATATCTATGCAAAAGTGTGACATATAAAAAATACCGACAGTGGTGGGGAAATGTTGAGAAAGTTCCTGAAAAGTTCAACAAATTAGGCCACTGGGTTTTTTTAAGAATACGCTCCTCAGACTTTTTTTCCATTTAATTTTATTAGAGTCCTAAGTCACATTAGAAGCCTATAAAAAGAAACTGCTAAAATTCACAGCAAGTCTAATATGACATAGATCCAGCTTGTATGACAAATGTGAGAATGCTTACTCTATACCAATATGAATCCCTGACAACTGAAAACAGTATGCTTATAAATCTTTTTAAATGTTTTTTCTCAAACAATAAGCAAGGTTTTCACTGTGTCTTATGATGGGTATTTCTTTTTTCATATGAAACTGAGTCAATTTTTTAAAGAAATAGCAATGTACTTAAATGAAATAGTCGATGGGACTATTAATTGTGATAATATTAACACGTGTGTAATAAAAGTTGAAGAAGTAAAAAGTTATTTTTTACACTGTTTCTCAGAAAAGAAGTGAAGATCTGTATAATAAACAAGGATACTCTCTTGCTGGTTTGTTGTTTGGTTCAACAGTGATCAAATTATAATCATTTTCATATACATACATGTCACCCATTCCCTACACATTATAATTCATTAACATAATAATGCTAAATGTTAAATATTATTTGGTCAGAATATCATCAGGTAAAAGATGTATAACCATTTTCCAGAATTATTGGATTCATTGGAAGTGTATCATGGAAGAATTCGAAATTTGCTGATAAGCTGTAGACCACACAAAGTAGGAATTATTTGCTATAACAAATGTACCTTTTCTGTGTCAGTACCCAAGAATATTTGGAATCTAAAGATTATATTTTTCAACTGAAGAATGCCTGCTACTGAAGAATAATAATACATCAACATGAATATATAAACCATATGATCAAAAGTATATAACCCCAAAATTAGTAGTAAAGATAGGTTAGTATTCTCTTCTACTAACTTTCAGCTTAATTGGATTGGACCCATGTTGGAAAAATCCCAAAAGTTACCAGTAATTTTTTTAGGAAGGAAGGAAAGAAGAAAGGAAGGAAGGAGTATTTTACTTAATTAATACTTTATAACAGAAACGTTATTTTAAATTCAGAAAAAAAGAATTTGGCTTTGTTTGAAATCTTCTACAGATAATTGCAATCACAAAAGTTTGGAAATAAATAATGAGTAAACCATTGAGGAATGTACATGTAAACATCACCTGATAAACATCACCTGATAATAAAATTTTAGAGGAGCAATGCACACACACAATGCAAAACAAATTAGATACATGTACACAAATACAAATATACAGTCCTCAATTTATGACCACAACCACAGGACTGAAAATTCTGCCATAAGTCAATGTGAGTCATCATGTGATCAGATGTGATGTTACCATTTTAATGCAGTCATTAAGTGAATCACATGGTTAAGTGAATGATTGTGGCCATTAAGCAAACTGTCTTTGTTTCTCAGAAGTCATTTGGAAATGTTGCAAATTATGATCACATGACTATATGACATTGCAATCATCAGAAATACAATACCAGTTGTCAGGAACTGGAATTGTGAATACATGACTGCATGGTGATGTAATAGTTATAACTTTGAACACAGGTATGACAAACAAGTCGTTTTTTCCAAGATTGTTCATAATTTTGTAAAATTGTTAAACTATTGGTTCTAAATTGAGGACAACCTGTATATTATAATGTAACATAAATGCTTGCAAAATAAATGGCTAGTTTACTGACTAAAAGAGAAGTAAAAAGTAAAAGAGTAGATACAAATATTAATCCAAAAAATGGAAGAGTTTTTTTTTTTCATGAAATGCCTATTTATATTGAATACAGTTCATTAATCCATCTTTGTTCTACCTTCTGCCCTCCAAATATGATGGGACCCCAATTCCAATTCTTTTGGAGGACAGATCAAGAATGTACTGCTTAGTTTTCCAGGAGATATATGAAAATAATAAAATCAGATAAAAATCAGAATGAAATTATCATTGTTCATGCCAACTAAAGTGATTTGAACTTATTAAATTATACAATTAAATATATGATGAAATATATTAATTTCCACAATCAAAGCCTTCAAATGAGGAATTATGAGGCACCTACACAATTGCTAATCAACATAGCTACTTGCTAGAAAATACCAACACATCTAGAAGCTATTTGGCTGGAGAAGGATACAGTATCTAAAAATGTGCCCTTACTAATAAGGTCAGTTGACTCACTGATACAATTATTCACAAACTTAACATTGCACTCAATAAATGTTAAAAGCATACATTTTGAATAACTATTTAATAATATTTAACAAAAGCTCATGTCCAGTCTCATAGACTGAAGCTATCAGACGATTTTCCTTTCTAGTCCAAAAAATTGAAGCCAAAACTCGGGTTTGAAATTATATTCATGTATATAAACAGATACATGTTTGTAAGTAAACACACAGACACCTATACCTGTTAGGTAATCTCAATATAGAAATTAAAAGCTTGTTACAGGATTTCTAGCAGGTGGTTCTTCACAGCGTCAAGATATTCTAAAATTCTAAAGACACAATGTTATTAGAAGCACAGTGGCTTACTGCCGGTGATTTATTTGGTGTTTTTTTCCCCCTCAAACATGACCGTCATAAAAACTAGGTTTAGGGTACAATTCTACACACTTTATGAACTCAGTGTATGGGCAGTGATTAAAGATAATAATACAAAGAAGCATATAAAGAAAGGTTTCATTTTCTGTTATTTACCATTTTACTTTTCATGTAAAGGGCTAATTTTTTATATAAAAACAAAGAAGTGTTTCTAATCACTAAGTGGAAAATGTATTTAATTTGTGTAATAGCACACAAAAATGTACAGGTGGCTTGATGTGTAAGAAGCATATTTTGGGGATGACAACAATGGTATGTTAGGCTTGATTTAAAAACATTATTTCTTTAAATGTATGATCTGCTTCTTCCCAAAGGATAGAAATGAACTTACATAACAATAAAAATATATCCACTCAGCCAAGCTATTTGTTATGATGGTAAAATATTGTTAAATATTTTGTAGGGACAAAGAAATATTAACAAATGTTCAATAACATTTGTACTACTGACTTCCAACCAAAATTAGAGCTTTTCATTATTTGACAAACCTGGTTAGAACAGATTCCTGGCATCAAGAAATGTGGCAAGAACTATTAATTCCAGTCTTTTATAAACCAAAAATCCCAATATTATATTTAAAGGAAACGTTCAATCCATTCAAACGCTTCCATTCTCTCACATAATCATTTCAACACTCAAATAGTTTCTCAATGAATACATTTGTTATTTCAGCCAATTTACAGAAAAGGAATGGAGTCTACAAATAACCTCTGAGTATGAAAGTTTTTCTTTTTTAATTCGCATTTTATAAGTACATGTGAGTTATAGTTTTTCAACATTTATACCAAAAGAACATGCTTTATGTTCATTACATTTCTTCAGTCAACTGAAGTAAAAAAGGATTCCAATAACTTGCAAACTATACCTTTCTCCAAAAAGCAAATGTTGGAACTTATAAAACCACGTGGAACATGAGTGCAGAGATCTTGCTAAGTTCATTGAGATTGATGTAACCAAGTACAAGACAATGACTATCAGAAAATATTAATGTTTACACAAAATAATAATAATTTAATTTTCTTATTTTGTTCTGAAAATCTGATATTTGCAATTTTTTTCTTGAAGTAAAAGGGGGAAGATGGAAGATGTTATACACCCCTTCTCCAGAGATATTAAGTCATGTCCAATATATTATATGTACTAATGACCCAACTATAAGTAATTGATCTGCCAGGTTACATCTATTTTCTACCTGATGTTACATTTTCAATAGCAACAGTGTTTCCACTTCTTTAATTTGAAGGCTGGTCATCTAAACCTTCCTTTGAAAAATCTATATCTGTGAGCCTTCAGTTTTCTCTTGTCCGACCATGCAATTGCAAAACATCAATCCCACAGCAGAATACAGACCATTTTGATTAACAACCAACAATGGGAAAATTTTCAAATATGCTCACTGTCAAAGAACTGCCAAAAGCCGTTTTAGCACATATCCCTGTACAATTTTGTACAAAGCAACTGAAATATCAGAATCATCTTTAAATTGAACTGAAATAAAAGTCAGTGTGGATTGGATAAGGAAAATAGCAATTCTTTTCACCTTTGTCCTATGCTCTTTGTTTTCCACCTAGAATTTGCAATGTATGTCTTCAAGATTCTGTCACGAAAAACCTCTGATTCATTTTGCAGATGGCAAGAAATGTTTCTCAACTCTCTTGACAAAAATCTATCCCCTAAAATTGTATGTATTCAAACTATTTCGTGTGAGTTCTTTATACATACTAGGAACAAAAAAGGCCCAACATGATGTATGCCAGACAATGTTGCATTTTAAGTGGTGTTCCACTGAAACGTAATAAGCAAGTCATTAGTACTATCTACAATCTAATCCTGTAAATCTTTGATTTTTGTACTATAAGCAAAGACTAAAAAGATACAGCCTCTTTTTCCACACACCATTAGCAATAAAATTTCAAAATCAGCATTATGTTTTAGAAATAATGAAATGGTACATTTCAAGTCTAACTCACGAGAGAGATGGGTGTTTACAAGATATAGCACAAAAAACTCACAGAAACAGATTTTTAGAACCTACGTTAAAATTGTCAGAATATTATTTCTTTTTTATTCCATCTTTATTATTTTTATAAATACCACTAAGTCAAGACAGAGGACATACACAATACATCTTCCTCCTCCTATTTTTCCCACATCAACAACCCTGTGAGTTGGGTTCAGAGAGAGTGACTGGCCCAAGGTCAGCCATTTAACTTTCATGTTTTCCTAGTTTCTTGCCTGCTATCTTAACCCCCAGAACAAACTGGCTCTCAATAATACCAGGTGTAACATAAGATAATGCATTGCCCATGGATAATGTACACAAATAAATATAGATATTTCATCTCCAATACTGTATTTCACATTCAGAAACCAAACTGTTAAAAAAAATAGAGGACTTCCTATATCATCATTGATCATCTACTGTTTTCCTTGGATTTTAAATTCATTTTTATGATTAAACCATAAGGCTTTGCTTTGATATATTCTAGATAATCCCTTTTCTAGCCCACAAATGTTGTTTGCATTGTTTTGTTACAGACAAGATTTATTTTTTTAAATGTAATAATATATTATTCAAAAACACTTTTTCAGAAAAATGAATATTTATAATTTGTTTTTACTGAGCTATTGTTCATGTGAAGGAAT
Source organism: Laticauda colubrina (assembly GCA_015471245.1). NCBI lineage: Eukaryota > Metazoa > Chordata > Lepidosauria > Squamata > Elapidae > Laticauda > Laticauda colubrina. The sequence continues at coordinate 4,698,751 of BLBF01000026.1, read as the reverse complement.
TTTTCACAATGCTTTATTGAATTATAGAAGAGAATGTGACATGTAGTTTAGATCTTACAGTTCTCTAACTTTACTAAAATAAATCCACTATTTTTAGAAGTACCAGTGCAATCCAATTCTGAGCTCATTTATAAACACCTAGAGTCAGTTTATCTTGAATGTGCTTTCTAAATGTATTTGATTTAAAATGAAGTGATACAGGTCTGTCTATAAAGAAAGAAATTTTCAGTGGGGACTCTCTGATTATGCTATTCATGTCTTGGACATGCTTAGGTTGATATTTCCATTGTAATATTTTCCATTCTAGCTGCAAATGTTTTATTATTCCAGCTTTTTAGTTTGGATTTTTAAACCACATTTAGCTATTTTCAAAATACTATTCTAGTAGATTATTTTATTGCTATTGGCTAATCATTATCTCACAGCCCAAACTGAATAAGGGCTGGCTGTGGGGAAAACAGGAGGCCAGAGCATTATGTCTACTGACTTGGATGTACAAAATAAATGGTGGGATATAAAACTAATAATAAACACACACTATGGCTGTTTTAACCTGATTTAACCTCTTTTTCTGTGCATTGAGCTCGGATGGCAAATGAGGCCATTCTGTGATGTGTACACTTGTTTTTTTATTGCAACCCTTTATTATGTGTTAATTATGCATTATATTTTTTATTTTATTAGATTATTTTTATTAGATTATTATTTTTTTTATTTTGTTTTGGTTTTTTATTCTTTCAATGTTTTTGTCTTTTGACAGAATCACAGATAGTGAGAGGGTGGCTTTGAAAATCTTTTAAATACATAGATAAATAAATGCTAGTCTAACATTATTTTAATGCATTTATGAATTTTAGCTTTTTAATTTTATTTCCACCATACAAAGTGTCTCAATGTGAAGTGATATATAAATATAAGATATGACTGGTTAGGAGATGTTTTTCAACAGAGCCATTTGTACCTGTTGTCCTTAAGATAGAGTCCAAGCCATGACACATTAATCAACAATTGGCAATTTGGTCTTGCATGACCAGATAGGAAGAAAAGAAGAGGCTGAAGCTTTATTTTTCCTTTAAAAAAAAAGGAGGAACACTGAAGTAAAATCTATTCAAGTTTCATTATAGTATGGCTTGAGACCTAATGGGTAATCACAATTGCTTCAGAAAATGTTGGCTCTTGAATACGTGCTAAATCAGGGGCATCACATTGTTGTCATGTGATATATTGTGACTTTTTTCCTTCACTAAAACTGGGGTGGGCATGGCCAGTACGTGATACATCCAGCGGTCCACGGGCTTGTTTGACATCCCTGTGCTAAATAATGAGTTGGTTTTACTTTTTTTTAAAGAAAAGAATTTACAAAGGAATATCAGTGTAATGCTGTTATAAAGTAATAATGAGAAGCAAATGGAAGGCATAAACTCAAATCATAAAAAGAAATGAAAGATGGCAAAAAGAGAAACAATGGGCCAAAAGTTGTTGTAAGGTCCAAAGAAATACATAAAAATTCCTGGCAAGTATTGAAATTTTCTAATAGTTAAATCAAGTAAAATATAAACATTTTGAAAACTTTAGTATTCATTATCATATTTATTTGATGCTCGTGAAGAAAACTGATTTTGATTGACAAAATGGAAATAAATTTAAAATCATTTAGTATATTTGTTGTCTTTATCTCTCTATATGAGACTATTGATGAAGTTGGCAATTGAAGTATTTAGCTAAATTAGTTTCTTTACTTATTACTTCTGCCTGAACCAACATTGTTTAATTATTATTCATATTATATTTGCACATTATCATATAAACACAATGTTCTTTAATATCCTCTAAACTAGGTAGAAAAAAAACCCTGTACGTTTATCAGATACTCTAAACCCATAGCCCCAGCATCAATACTTATCTATGCAATAGAAAAATAACTGAATGCAAAATGATTGTGTAATTTGGCAAACTATGATTAATATACAGTAAAAAATCGTATAAAACTCTTAATTCTGATTAAAAAAACAATTGCTGAATGCAATTTATTCCTCTCTTATATTTGCATAAACTTGAATCTAAAAGTTCACAGATCAAACTTCAAACCAAATATACAGAAAGTCATGAATCTGAAGTCCATTAAAATCAGATTAAGTGAAAACATTTCAGCTTATTAGTAAAGTATATTCATATCTAGTTTATAAAAAGAGTTTAATTTCAGAGCCAGCTTTCATACAATCTAATTCCAGATTAAATAATAATCTAAAACAAGAACAGGGAAGTTATGTATATCAACATTAGTGGATTTTTTAAAAAAATGCCATTTGTTTGATGTGCATCCCAAATGATTGCATCTATTCATTCTGCTTTCCCATTCTAGGTCCTTGCAAAAATGTTGATTTTCTTCTCTTATACTTTGTTACCACGGTTCATTATATTGAGAGAGAAATTGGCTGAAGATAAAATATTCATGAACATGAGTGCTACAATAAAAATTATTTATTTATTTGAATTTATGAGCTGCCCAACTCCAATTTGTTTCTTTTTTTTTAAAAAGACAGTAAGAGAACAATTGAGGGGCAGAATAAATAAAGCTTTTGTTAAGAAAAAAACCTTCAAATATTAATTGTTGCCTTAAACATGATACCAGAAAATTGGAAGAAGATTGGGGAAAAACAAACATTTAGAATATAATAATTTGCAAAAATAATAAGATATTGTTCCAATGTACACTTCTGGCAAGAGTTGGTTTGTTATAAGGTTCCCATACACAAAATAGATGCTGTGTTCACTAAGCACGAAGCTCTGCAAATTGCAGGGAGCTTACAGGCTCTTGGCTTTTCTCAAATCTCATTAGGTCTGCATATTAATGACCTGCAGCAATATAAAGCAGTCCTTGAATGGCATCCCAAACTCCCCCTCCCCCAAGTGCCTAAACTTCTCATAGCTAAGCATAGAACTCTTTAAAAAGGCTGGGATTCCTTCCTCCTCCATATAGACAAGTATCAAGGTTTCTATGTTTCTGGGCAGTTGAGGGTTTGCCTTAGAAGATACTTTAGGGAAGATACTGACAGAAAGAAAGAAAGGGAGGGAGAGAACAAACAAGCATAAACCTGGAAGGCATTTTTGTAGCAGCAGCTCTCTGGAGATTTTACCAAACGAGAAAAAGCATAGATTTATTACTACTAAGCCTAGATTCCAGGAACTCACTTGATTACAATCTACTGACAAGTGCCTCTAACACCTGGTAGGGGTACTGTTCAGTGAAGCAAATGCTAAAAGAGTCAGCATTCCTCCTAAGTATACAGATGCAAAGTGAGAATACTATCAGATTTACCAAGGGAATGAGAGACAAATTCTCTTCAACCAAGCATTACAATACTTACTACTTGAAAAATACCACATTTCCAAGAATTTTCGAGCTTCCAACTGAAGATAAAATGACTTTCTCCATTATACATACATACATACATACATACATACATACATACATACATACACACATACTAACATACATACATACACACACATAAAACAGTCTACTATGTCATGCATTTGAAATTCTCCCTTGTTCAATTCCCTGTGGACCTATCGCTTGAGCAAAACTCTGAATATGCTCAGTTCTGAGCCAATCTGAGAATTGCTATTGAAAACCAGTCTGAAAACATCCCATTAGCTTTTCAGGATTTAAGAAGCCCACCAAAATATATCAGCATGATTGTATCAATATAACAAAGCACGATTAATGTTTCAAAATGATCTACTTTGCAAAAGACAGCCAGCATTAAAAAAATAATAATCTTCCTATAAGTGTGTTACAATTGAAAAATCTATTTGTTATATCCAGTCAGATGTACATTAGCATGAAATTATAAACACTCTACATCAAATTACTTATGGCCCATCTATAATTGCTCCTGATGGTCCTATTAAAAGATCAAATATTTAGAGTTCCCCCTCCCCATCAAACTTACCAGTGGATTGACCTCGATTAGTGGCATCATGATCACTGTCTCCTTGTTCACTGTCTCCATGACCACTGTCCTTAGAGCTTACTATGTCTGCTTCTTGAAATGCAGAACTAGAAATATAAAAAAAGGAACTTAATGTTTGAAGTACCAAGAAAAGAGAAATTCATAAAACATTCTTCTGCCATCATATGGCCACAGGTGGTGCTGCACTCAGCTAGATGGTCTTTGCTATACTGTTTTAACTAAGCAGCACTCTCCATTAAAAGCAAAACTTATATTTTCAGGGACAGTAACCAAATATTTAAAGTGCTTGTTATTTCCACTATGTGTATTTGGTGTAAATTATGCTAGACAATTTTGTTAAATAGTCAAGGATCTAAATTTGGACAGGTGGTCCGACAATGTTACCTGTTAAATTTTGAAACATAATTCAAATCAGTATAACATTTCTCTTTTTTCCCCAAGAAATTTCAGTGTGATTCACCAAATAATTCAGGAGATGTTCATTGCACATATTTGGTGCCACCTGAATACATTTATTTTATATTGCTCAGCTACTATTTAATACCTTCTGTAAGTACGTATCTGTATGCTCCTTCACCTTTAAGAAACAGATGTCAGGTTGCACATAATTCTGACCCTAATTTAGGAAATCAGAAATGTGAAGCTCCTACCTGTTTACACGCCGAGGTCTGTCGACTAGATAACTGAGCTCTGTACGTTGATGTTTTGTCTAAAAAAATTAGGAAATAAACAAATAAATAAATGATTGTGAATCTTTAGTCATAATAGCACACATATATACTTGCTTTTAATCAATTAAATAACTAATACTTCTGGAGTATCTCATCTGCTTTTTGCCATTCTCTTAAATTGAACAAGAAAGAATTATACATTTGTCTCTAAATTAACAATTAACAGCAACTACTCATCTAATGTAAAATCCACAACTGTTATTCAAACTAGCCAACAACATGTACTGTGGATGGGAAAAAAAATCAAATGACAGTTAATTAAACACCACTTCAAGGCAAATTATCATGGAAGCAATGACGTGTTTAAAAAATAATGTGTAGCCATAAAATTGATGTATCTCATTGGATAAGGGGAGAGAATTAAAGCTGTGTAAATAATAATAATTAAAAACTCTCTTCTACTTGCACTCCTGTGGTCATTTACCTGAGATTAATTCCTGATAAAGTTAGTAGGCTTTACTTATGAGTAAATATATTTAGAACTGCACTGGAAATAGGTTTTACATTTTCCCAGCAATATGTACACACAAAATATAGCAAAGTTATTTTGTATCACATCACAGGTTAAAAGGCTAAACCCAGATTATAGGATAAATATTATTTACACACTAGCTGAAGACAAAAGTTCCATACTTATTAAGGATGCTTTCAGTTGCATTTTCTCAAGTTACCTCTTTTGATGGGGGAAAAATATAGAATAATAATCTTATGTAGCGATAATGAACGGATTTTTAACTATGAAATTTTAATTCTCTGCTTGCTAGTTAGATGTTCATATTTCATAAGTAAATGTCTGCATATCATCAATCACAAATAAAGGAATTTGTAAAGGGTTGTTTGTTGATTTCCCTGCAGAAATTATCCTCAGACTTGGTATCTGTTCCTAGAAAAAGCTATGAAAATAACTATAGAATTAATTCTGACTAACCATTCTATACAAATCGTAAATACTGCTCAAGCTATGCTGCTTTGATTCTGAAAATGGAACAAGCAAACTAAAATGCTCACAGTATGGCCTTTGTTAAACTATAACAAATATTTAAGTTGTTCTTTGACACTCCTGCATCTGAAAAGAAAGTGGCTGAAAAGTGACTAAGATGGTGCAGAAGAAAGTGGCACTGCACTGCAGATTGACTTACGTACACAACAATGTTTTCCAGACAAGAGCTTGTGTTATTACTCTGTAGTTATAACTATTCTGCAACTACTTGCCATAATCTACAACTACTTGCCATATTCATCTGCAACTACTTGCCATAATCACAATGATAGCGGAAATTCTATTCAGGTTGAACAATAACTTCTAATAATAATTAATAGTGAGAAATGTCCAAGTACAGAATTGTAAGCATTTGTGAAAAATAAACGATCAGAAAAAATGTATCAGGTTTATACTCACTGTAGAATTGACACAATGCTACCAGTATTAATGCTACTATTTAAGGCTACATATTTTGACTGGAAAAATCTCGACAACCATAAAGTGGCTACAAATAATTTTTGTTTTCGTTCCCTCTATCTCTTTGTTGCCCTTTACTGATTGTGCAAGTTTTGTGTTATCAATAATAGAAATGTAAGGATATTTTTCAATTGTAATAATATTCCAATTATTATTGTAATACTACATTACAAAAATAATAATTGTAATATTGCAATATTAGTGATCAATCCCATGAGAGGAAACTTCAATGCATGAGAGGAAGTTTCCCCAAATTCAACAGGCAGCCCAAGCCAAAAGGTCTAGCAGACTAGTCCTTTAGGATGCAATGATGTGTAGACCTTGTAGGTATTCCTTTTCAATAAATTGAGGTTGTATTAGGACATTAATGAACCTCAACTGGTGACATTTTTAGAGGGAAATTGAGGAGAACACTGCAATGTACTTGGCAGGAGTGGCTGCTCCTGAAAGGTGGAGAAGCTAGCGTCTTACCTCACTAGACAATATACTGCCATTCGAGATTATGTCGGGCTGCTGGTCGGTGTATCCAGTGACGATGGCCCCGCAAGGATTGTGCTCCGCCTCTGTGCTGCGGGAAGGACTGCAAGGCTTGAGGAACATCAGGTCGGTCTTGGCCGATTCGGGTGTGAGGCAAACCTGATAGCAATAGTTCTGGTTGTGGTGATGGGAACTAAAGCTTGCCGACTCCTCTACGGGCACCTGGACCGGGTTGCTAGGTACGTTAGAGCTCTGGACCAGCATGATATCCGATTTGCTGAGCTTCTTCTTACGGGCTCGCGCCTGGCGGCTGCAGCAAGAACAACAGCAACAACTCAAGCAACAGTCACTGGCCAAGCACGTGTAGATGTTGAGCTTCTTCTCCTTCTGGCAGCGGACGGCCAGCACGATCATGGCGAGCAGGAAGATGAAAGAGACCGAGCCCAAGGCGATAATGAGGATCAGAGTCAGGTCCAGCGAGGTGTCGGCGCTGCTGGCCCCGCCTGAGCGGCTGGGCCGATGCTCTCCGCCCGGGCCTCCTGCGCCCCCAGGGACAAGGCCCCCAGCGCCCCCTCCTCCCGCGGCCCCGCCCCCGCCCGCCCCCTGGCGCTCCACTGCGCTGTCCACCAAGACCACGTGAAGGGCGGCGGTGGAAGAAAGCGGGGGCTGCCCGTGGTCGCGGACCTCGATGACCAACTCGTAGGGCCGCTGCGGATCTCGCTTGGCGGGCACTTTGCGCGCCGTGCGCAACTCGCCGGTGCGCCAGTCCATGCGGAAGAGGCTAGCCTCGTTGCCCCGGGCAATGCTGTAGGTGAGCCGCGCGTTTTCTCCATCGTCCGCATCCACCGCCGCCACACGGGAGACCAAGTAGCCCGGTTCGGCGCCTCGGGGCAGCACCTCTCGCGCCGGCGTGCCGTTGCGGCCCGGCAGCGGGCTGACGATGGCCGGCGCGTTGTCGTTCTGGTCCACTACCACAATGTTGACGGTGGCGTTGCCGGCTAGCGCTTCCTCGCCGTTGGGTTCCCCCTCGCCGTTCCCTCCGGCTGCGTCGCGGGCTTCCACTTGGAAGCTGAACTCCTTGAGCTGCTCGTAATCGAAAGAGCGCAGCGCGTAGAGGAACCCGTTCTCGGAGTTGATGGAGACGTAGGTGAAGACCGACATGCCCTGAATCTGGCTCTCCAAGATGGAGTAGGCTAACTGCGCGTTGGCGCCCTGGTCCCGGTCTGCGGCGCTGACGGCATAAATGTAGGCTCCGGGCACGTTGTTTTCGCTCACGTACACCTGGTAAACGGGTTGCGAGAAACGGGGCGCGTTGTCGTTCACATCGCTGACTCGCACCTGGATGGACTTACTGGTGGTCAGCGTCGGTTCGCCCATGTCCCGCGCCACCACGGTTAAAGTGTAGGCGTCGCCGCCGGGCTGCTCTCGGTCCAGGGGCCCCTCGGTGACAATGGTGTAGTAGTTCTTGAAGGAGCTTTTCAGGCGGAAAGGCGCGTCGCCTTGCAGCAGCTCGCATTGCACTTGCCCGTTCTCCTCGGAGTCTCGATCCGAGACGCTGAAGAGAGCCACGACCGTGCCTGGAGCCGCCGCCTCGCTCACCGCTTCTTTGACGGTGGAGAAACTGATCTCGGGAGCATTGTCGTTGGCGTCCAGCACCCGCACCAACACCTTACAGTGAGCGGGCACGGCATTGGGCCCCAGATCCTTGGCTTGGACGTACACCTGGTACACGCTACTCTCCTCGTAGTCCAGTTCACCGTTGACTTCCAAGCGGCCGGTCCGTGGGGAAATGCCGAAGAGTTCCCGCGCCCGGGTAGAGATGTGACTGCTGAACGAATAGATGATCTCGCCGTTCTGGCCTTCGTCTGGGTCGCTGGCATTGAGCTGCAGCACCAGGGTGCCGGGAGGAGAGTTCTCCGGCAGGGAAACGGTATAAACGGGCTGTTCAAAGGCGGGCACATTATCATTGGAATCCAGTACCCGAATAGTGAGCAGGGCCGTGCCGGTCCGCTGCTGGGGCTGCCCACCATCCACGGCCGTGAGCACATAGCGGTGCACCGCCTGCTGCTCTCGGTCCAAGGGCTTGGACAATACTAGTTCGGCGAAGCGATTGCCATCGGGTTGCGTCTGGACGTCCAGGGAGAAGTAGCTGTTGGGGGTGATCTCGTAGGTACGCAGCGAGTTAGTTCCCACGTCTGGATCAAAGGCGCTTTCTAAGGGGAAACGGGTGCCCGGCGTAGCGCTCTCCGAGATCTCGACGGTCAGGTCGGGCTCCGGGAAAGCAGGCGGGTTGTCGTTGATGTCCAGCACTTCGATTTCGACACGGAACAGCTCCAGCGGATTTTCCAAGAAAACCTCTAGGTGCAACTGGCAGGACGGGCTTTGCTTGCAGATTTGCTCCCGGTCGATCTTTTCACTCACATACAGCACCCCGGTTTCCAGATTAAGATCCAGATAAGGGCTTCGCGAATTGGGCACCGTCTGGAAGCGGCGAGCCGAAAGTTTTGTAATGTCCAAGCCCAGATCTTCGGCAATATTTCCCACAAAAGTGCCATGCTCCTGTTCTTCCTGCACCGTGTAGTGAAGCTGCGAAAAGGCTCCCTCCACCATCCAGTTTAAGGCAAAGAAGAATAGCACCACCATCTCCAAAAGGGGGAAAGAGATCCCCCTCTCCGACGCCAACACTTCCTCCTTCTCCACAAAAAAATCTCCCTCCTCCTTCGAGAAATACCGTGTTTAACGGGGCTGGAGAGGAAAAGCAAAACTGAGGGGAGCGTCAGAAACGATTTATGCTCATTCCTTTCCCTTCATTTTCTCTTGTCTTCCCCATTACCCTCTCCCTTCGCACGAAACTGGAAAAAAAGGAAGGGGGGACGATGACGGAAAGCTGGGAAATCATGCAAGACAGGCACGGGAGGCTGCCAGGCAGAGCTCCCACCACATCAAGTGATCTTCGTAAGAAATGGCTAACCAGAGGCAATAGGTAGGTGGCTATACAGACAGAAGAGCCCGTGTTAATTTATTCCCAGTGTCCAGGCACTGCACCGCAGCAGCAGGAGAGGCGGTGGAGGCAGTAGCAGCAGCAGCAGCAACAAATCCGGGGGAACCGGTATATTTCAAGATTATCCTCGCGTTGGCTTGCTTGTAGGAGCAAGAGGGAGAAAAGCTGCCAGAAGAACCGATGGACATGCTCCTTTCGGTTGAAGAAAAATAAATTTGACCCAAGAAAAAGCTGCTCTTTCTCCCTCCCTCTTCCCGCGGAGGAGGAGAGGGGGACAGATGAAACTAAAAACAGCCAGAAGATATTGCAGCCATCGAAAAGATGTGGCGGGGTGGGAAGAAGGCAAAAGAGCAGTTCGGCAACCCTAAACTTCAAATCCCTGAATTTCTCGAGGACTCAGTGGAGATTCTCTTAAATCTCTCTCGCCATCTCTTCCTTGAATGCCTTTTCTCTGAGAGCGCTCTCCCTCCCCTCCTTCCGCTAACAAGAGTCTGGATCAGTTTTCTTCCACCCTCCTTTTTTTTTTTTTTTTTTTTTGCTATCTCTGGCCTCCCACACTCATTCACTCGGTGACTCTCCTGTCCCAGCTCGAGCTTCTGTGATCTCTTGCTGGCAGTTTCTGAGCTCCGAGCGCTCGGCTGGTCTGTTTTTGCGCAGCGATGTGCTTCTGCCAACCAATCACCTAGGAGTTACAGGCCTAGGATGAGAGCCGATTGGTTTAGCCGCCCGTCGAGCAACCTCCGTCAGAGAAAAGGGAGGAGAGAAGACGGGAGAACCCGTTGCTCTGTCTGTCTGTCTGTCTGTCTCTCTCCCTCCCCCCCCCCCCCCCCCCCCCTCTCTCTCTCTGTGGTGTGTAGTGGAAAGAATAACCCTGATACTCCAGAAGAGCTTACTAGGGATTCTCTGCCTCGGAAAGTTACTATTCCCCTGTTGCAGCTGCTGAGCAAGGAGATTACTTCTCGTCATCAGGCAATACCATGACGCTAATAAACAAGTTGGTCCTTGGAGATGGAATTTCCAACCTGCTGCGGACTTTCCCTTTCGTCTTTTGACTCTTTCTTTCCACACGCTCCTTGCTTGAAAAAAAGGAAAGCCCTTAAAATAACAAAACAAACAAGGAACATTTGAGGTAGATTTCCCTTTTTGTCTGTTGCCTCATTAATTTTGCATTGTAACAAAACACATTCGAGAATTTGACTTTCCAGCAAGGTTTCGAAGTCCACTCCTTATGGAGGGAGGGCGGTGTTGCTTGTATTGGAAACATTTGGCCGCACTCCCTTTTTTGTGCTTTAATCGATTTGACTGTACCAACTGATTGGCAGAAGAAATTAAACAAGAAAAGAAAGGAGGGGCAGATAAGGAGACTCTTCCAAGTCATGTGATGCTACTAAGAACTACCAGGAATAGAGTGGTAGAAAGCTGGTAAATGTTTCAGATAGGATTTCCTGAACAAGGGTGTGCTTCATCAGATTGATGTCTCACGTATACATATTCTAAACAATCTTTCCCAAAAATGGTGGACTCCAGAAATAATGAATTTCTACAATACCTGGCCAGTTCTACCAAATTATGGTGGTTGAAATCCAATATGTATGGAGGGTACAAGTTTGGGAGAAGCAGCCGAATTTATGGCCCTAATTATAAACATACTGGCTTAAATGGCAGTGGCGACAAGCAATGTATCCAAGTTAGGGGCGGGAAGAAAGAGAGCTTTGTCTTGGCTTTTATGATAGCCCTTGACTGTGCATTGTGATGGGGAGAAATTAAGATCAATAACTATTATAATAGTTATTGTTCATAATAGTTAACAATAACCTGTTCATCGCTTAAGCCTACACTTAGACTCCTACGGATCGGCTGTTTACTACCGTTCCTGGCTCTCCTGATTTAATATGGTGACGCAGAGGAATTGTACTATAGCAACGGATTCTAGTGCTCTCTTGGTGAAACGCTGCTTCTCGACTTCTCAAACTTCCTGGGGCCGCAAAACCCCTGAGGCTAACTTCGTCCCCGCTGGAGAGCCTTAGCGCTTGCAGGAAAGCGACAAGCGTTGCCAACTACGTCCCCCTCCTTGTTCGAATAGGGTATCACTATAGTAATAGATCTGAAGCATCACTATATGGTGAATTGGAGCAGAATGGTGAAATTATTCACCAATAATTAGAAGTATTAACCAAATACTTCGTAGGGCTTACTACTGAGCAGGCAAGCTTAAATTTCAATCGCTAGGGTTCAAGCAATTTCCACAAAACCATTTTACTTTTGGGGGGGGAGAGTTGGAATATCGTAGCATAAGTAGTCAGCAAGGTGGCCTTCCAAATCACGGGTAGATTGTTTTGGAAATGGCTGTTTACGATGGAATCTTATGTATGTGTGCCCCAAAGTAGTTCGCCTAAGAGCAGCCTGAAAGAGCTCCTCAAATTACAGAATTCTAAATGGAACTATTACGGTATTGTTTTTTAGGAAATCATTTATAAATGGAGTCTGGGCTAATGATTTTTTTTTTTTTATTGTGCTGCCAAGGTCTCCGCACAGATATGGAGGACACAAGGGAGACGCCGCGTTCGGTTGCATTCAAACATTTATCAATTTTGTTGAAGATAATATCTCTTATTAGCAAGAGCTAAACGTGTATACATGCGCCCCTTCAGCTCCGTGCATTACATTTCGTCTGCTTCTTTAAAACAAGAAATTTTAAGGTAAATGCCATTTCTTCAGCGAAGCTGGTCGAAAACTCAATTTTCCTTTGAACATATTTAATCTTCCATCTCCTTTATGTTTCGGGTCTTAAAGCCTAACCGATAAATCGAGCGGTAGGTCCATTTGGCTCTTATGCTGTGAAGCGTCATGTAGATTTCCGGGAAAGATGTGGAATTACAAGATCAAAACAGCCTTAGATAGGAAGAGAGGAGATCCCCGGAGCCGTCAAAACACAACTGCCTTTCATGTAATAGCATATGTCCGTTTCTTCCACCCGTTGCAAAAAGGGAATTCTTAGCTTTCTGAGAAGCTGTCTATCGCTCCCCACCCCCTTCCTCACCCACCGCTGCAAGGCACACATCTCTGAGCATCCTTCTCTTAGCAGCTCTCCGGCTCTCCGCTTCTTTTCACGCGATTAGGTCCTGCCTTTGAGTAGAGGAGAGCCTAAGCTGCCAGGGAGAAGAAAAAAAAGGGGGCGGGGGCGGGGCGGAGAGAGGGCTTGTTTTTTAGCTGCAGTAAATTTACGGACTGGCAGAGCAAAACTGCCCGAAAAGCCGCCGCTGCTACAGCAGCGTCACACGCTGGTGGAAAAGGATGAGAAAGGCGAGTGAAAGCACCAACGAGACCTGTGACTTTCCCGGAGTCAAGTGGGAATTGCTAGGCGGATGAATATTTCTTATTTGCACACACACACACACAGACACACACGGAATTTCCTTTCCGCGATTTATTTGGGAGGCTGAAAAAAGATTTTGAACCTCTGGAAAGGTTCACAGCTGTGTGCGATGGTTAAATCTATTTTAATCTATTGCCCGAAATCAAGGGTGTCCAACCTTGGCAACTTTAAAACTTGTGGACTTCAAGTCCCAGAATTCCTCAGCCAGCTTTGCTGAATTCTGGGAGTTGAAGTCCACAAGTCTTTAAAGTTGCCAAGGTTGGACAACCCTGCTCTAAAACGCCGTTAAGGATGGCTGAACGGGTGGTTATGTGTTGAAAAAACCCAGACAGGGTTGGAGAGGTTCGGAAGGGAGATGAGAAAAAACGAACATTCGGCCGCGATTAAATTCTCCTTGAAAATGAATACTGTACATTTCACAGGAGAGGGGAGAAAACGACATGGAAGAATCCGGGTAGTAAAATAAGCTCCGGTATCCAAGGACCAAATTCTTTCTTTCTTTCTTTCTTTCTTTCTTTCTTTCTTTCTCCAAGTCGGAAGATGGAGAG
>BLBF01000026.1:4651118-4685082 GCA_015471245.1 Laticauda colubrina | reverse complement strand
CTTCCTCACACTCTCGCTCCCGTTCTCTCCTAACTCCGACGGTTAGCTTACGCCCCCGCGCGCACCCTCTTTCTGAAGGAGACCAAGCGGCTGCAGATCGGCGGTTCGAACGGAAACCTGAAGAACCGGCCTACTTCGTAAACACGTTGCAAGCCTCCCATTCGCTGCCCGGCTTTTTCCTGCTTTGGAAATGGCTGACTGACTGGCTGGGTGACGTGCGTGCGATGCCCGCGGTTTCCCTGTGGCTGGGATTTTTTCCATATCGGTTCATAAAATGACCTCATTTTGCATTTCAGGTGAAATTCCCGCGTCTCTTTATTTTGTCTCCCGAATAAATCCCTTCTTTCATTTCTCCCGGGAAGCCCGATTCCTTTTACATTAATCTCACGCAGGACTTTCTGCCACCTCCCCTCCCTTCCCCCAATCTGTCAAAAACCCACGTTTCGATATTTTTTTTTAAAAAACAGAAGTTAAGTCAAGTATCATGTTACTCACTTTGTCTCCTTCCCTAATAACATCGAGGAAAGCTCAGTGGTGGCATCACTTAGCTCACTTTGACTTTGCGAATCAGACCTCATGGTGTTTTGGTGAGTAATCACCTAAAAGTCTCTGAGCCAAAGGAAACAGAAGGTAGCACCGTTGCTTATGCTGTTAAGAAAGCTGACTGGATGAGCCATAAAATCCCCAGGTGTGTGTCTGCATGAAGAATTTCTTTACAGAGGGAGGGCAAATGTACAAAATCTACTTGCATCCTTGGTGTGATTTAGACCCCTTTCCCTTGCTAGTGATTTATAGGGTTATGCACTTCTCCAATCACTGCTGTGCTGAAGAATCAGTAATGAAGATAGGCCATGTTGATGGCTAAGTGATGTTATAAACTGCTGTAAATTACTAGTGTAGAAATTGCCAAAAGCTGTTTCAGTTTTCACTGGGGTAAAACAGATTGACTTCATTATTGATATCTTTTGGGTATTTTGAGATTTTCTCTTGTCCTCTTTTTTATATTTTACTCTGTTTAAAAATCCTTGTTTTTCTTTCAAGAATTTTCATCGAGAAGATGGAGGAAAACAGGAGGAAAATGGACTTTCCGTGTTAGGCATTTTCCTTTGGGAAAAGGAAAGTGGGCCAGTTTGTTAACATCTGGATAAATGACTGCTTGTGGTGATTTAACACGACTTGAAAGCAATCTGTTTCTAAATCCTCTTATTATTGTACCATGCTTAGAGCTTTCTGAAAAGCATTTTTTTCTCTGAGTAATTGAAGAAAAACAGGAAATCCTGATGGAGTAATAAAAATTCTCTGAAGGAGGGGAAAAAGATGGTCCAGATAGGATAATTAACCAATAAAAAATGTGGAACAAGGGGCAAACAGAAACATATTTCTTCATGGTGAAGAAAATTTAAAACCCATCAAATACAGCAATCTTCCAACAACCTGTTGCTTTTGAATATGTGGAAATGGATGGCATGCTGATTGGATATGATAGGAAATTTGAAGCCTAACATTTGGAAGGGATGGCTTTGGAAAACTAGAATAACACAAAACATGTGTCTAGTGATCAGAACACAAAGCAACTTTCTCCTTTTAATTTTTGAACATTGTCTCTATTTTCTGGATTCTTTTGGTATGTAAAGCTATGGGCTAGGACATATAGCTGAAAATGACATTGACATTAATGAGAGTATGGCTGCATAAATTTAGAAAGTTAGGAATGCATTTTTTAAAGTGGGCAAGTAAGAAATATAAGGTAGGTGTGTGAACCTTTAAATTATGCATCTGCTTTAATGAAATGCAGACGTGCTATGATTGCATCCTTGCATGTTCTGATAGAGTTTTTGTAATTGACTCCTAAACAGTGCCCAGCCTGTTTAAGGAAGTTCCTGTTTAATCTATCTCTGATCTATATCTAAGTACTTACTGAAGCAGAAATACCAGAATACCTATGAAAAAAAAAAAAAAGATTTGGAAACACTCTATAGCTCATAGCCTTCTCCAATCTGGGTAGCTATCCAGATATAAGAACTAGCTTCCAATATTCTCAGTATCAGCCCTGTTGCATGGAGAATTCTACTGGAGATTGTGCAGCTAAGAGAAGGCTAGCTCAGTTCACACAAGTATATATGTATGTTAGCTATACCATTAATCCTATGCATATTTAGACAAGTATAGTTATACTATATTTCCTGGACATTAAGTATGCATAGGTTTCATTCTGAGATATTTATTACATATGTTAATGAACTATTGACATTTAGTTGCGTAGTGTTAGTTCTTCTCCCTACTTGCAGTTTATTATGGCTTCATCATCTATCTTCCCTCTTGATCTCAATATTTCATCCTTAGCTCCTGATTTAAGACACTTAAACTGTGACTGTGTACTGGTAATACAAGTAATACTTTATCCTTAAGTCTTCACCATCCTGCCAAAAGCCTATCTCATTTGGGCATAATCAGAGTTGTTAGAAGGGGACTGTTAGAAGGAGTGGGCATCTCAATCTAGTTATTATTCAACTTCCATTGGATTCATTTTTCTTCCAGAGTTGTCCTTTTTATGAGCATTTGTTTTATATAAGTACTCTACATGCCTCTCTTCTTTCTGTTTTCTAATTTCAACTTTTTTGTAGGAGGTCAATAAGGCATTGGAGGAGGGAGCAGAATTCCATATTTTATTTTGGGAAGAAGAAGGGTCTTTTGAGCACTATTTTAATAGCAGCATTGTGATATGACCAAGCATCCATTATTCTATTGGGAGGGAAAGGGAATATTTTTATGCTTTTCCATTTTAATATTACTTTGAAAAGTATATTTAACTGTAACTAAATCATCTTTGTTTTATTGTAATATCCAGACAATAAAGAACTGCACTTTTGGTAGTAAATTATTTCCCCTATGTTCAACAGTATCAGTTAAGAGTAGGTGGCTAGCATTTTAATTCAGTAATGGGGAAAAGACCTTCGTATGTAGTTCTTAATGATCAATTCAGGAAGACAGCACAGCTTCAGTAGCTTTTGTTATAGTTCTTTCTTTTTGAATTAACTGCGACCATAGTTGTGTGCCAAATTGAGAAGGAAAGCCCAACTGTTTTAAACACATTTAAATTAACAGGGTTTGGAATTGGGCAGTTCTAATAAATTTGAATAATTTATAAATCTTAAATAATTACAAATCTTTACTTTTAGCATTGAAAGAATCAAGTTTTCTATCAGTTATAGCTCTATTTTATAACCAAATCTTTAAAAAATACATCAATAGCTTTTGAGACTATCTGTTTGAGGGTATTATTTTACATGAAATCAGAATAACAGATCTATCTTGATAATGCATATTTGCAATTGTAAAACAGTTGGGAGTGAAGCAATGAGACTATCTCCTAATTTCTTTTGATTAAACAAGAATATCAAATTGGCTTATAAAAAGATTGTGGGATAGTAATGTACTACGTACTACGTAGTGAATTGCACAAATAGTTACCGTGTTTCTCACATTATAAGGCCAGGCCTTATATTTTTTTGACCCCTGAAAAAATGGCTAGGCCATCTTTTCGGGGGTGACTTATTTCCCCCCCTTGCATCCTCGGGTGGGAAGGAGGCAACATCTTGGGGTTCAGGAGACCTTTTCCTTCTCCCTTGCTGCCGCGGCTTTCTAAACGCCGCGGTGTTTGGCACAGCCACGTGTGGCTAGTCAGGGCTCCTCCCTGCAACCGGAGCCCTGAGAAGATACTTGGCTTCAGGCACTACCATCGCCGTGTTCCGAGGGAAGGTGCTCGTCCGAAAGGATCTCTCCCTCCCTCTCTCTCTCCCCGCAAGGTCTGCGCTGCGGCTGAGGAGGAGGAGGCTGCAGCCAGTTCCTTCTGCTTGCTGAGAGATGAGGAAGCCGTGGCTTTGCACAGCAAGCGAAGCGCTGCTCGCCCGGCCGAGGTTTGGGAATGAGGGGAAGGAGGAGGCATGCACACACCCGCAGCTCACTTTCCCGGCTCTGCCCAGCCCGTACAGCTCTGGTGCGACCCTGGTGGGATGAGTGGAGAGTCCGGTGGGGAGCAGCTCGCTGCCTTGGTGAGAGCTCTGCTGCCGGGAAGGAGGACCCGCCTGTCAGCTTAGCCTGGGGCGCCCAGCACAGCACATAAAGGGAACACTGAAACAACACAATGTAACTCCAAGTCAATCACACTTCTGTGAAATAAACTGTCCACTTAGGCAGCAACAATGATTGACAATCAATTTCACATGCTGTTGTGCAAATGGAATAGACAACAGGTAGAAAGCATAGACAGTCAGCAAGACATCCCCAATAAAGGAGTGGTTCTGCAGGTGGTGACCACAGACCACTTCTCAGTTCCTATGCTTTCTGGCTGATGGATTAGTCACTTTTGAATGCTGGTGGTGCTTTCACTCTAGCATGAGACGGAGTCTACAACCCACACAAGTGGCTCAGGTAGTGCAGCTCATCCAAGATGGCACATCAATGCGAGCTGTGGCAAGGTTTGCTGTGTCTGTCAGCGTAGTGTCCAGAGCATGGAGGTGCTACCAGGAGACAGGGCAGTACATCAGGAGATGTGGAGGAAGCCATAGGAGGGCAACAACCCAGCATCAGGATCGCTACTTCCACCTTTGTGCAAGGAGGGACAAGAGGAGCACTGCCAAAGCCCTGCAAAAAGACCTCTAGTGGCCACAAATGTGCAGGTGGCTGCTCAAATGGTCAGAAGCAGACTCCATGAGGGTGGTATGAGGGCCCAACGTCCACAGGTGGGGGTTGTGCTTACAGCCCAACACCGTGTAGGATGTTTGGTGCCAGAGAACATCAAGATTGGCAAATTCACCACTGGCGCCCTGTGCTCTTTACAGATGAAAGCAGGATCACATCAAACTGAGCACATGTTACAGATGTGACAGGGTCTGGAAACGCCATGGAGAATGTTCTGCTGCCTGCAACATCCTCCAGCATGACCGGTTTGATGGTGGGTCGTTAATGGTGTGGGGTGGCATTTCTTTAGGGGGCCGCACAGCCCTCCATGTGCTTGCCAGAGGTAGCCTGGCTGCCATTAGGTACCGAGATGAGATCCTCAGACCCCTTGTGAGACCATATGCTGGTGTGGTTGGCCCTGGGTTCCTCCTAATGCATGACAATGCTAGACCTCACGGCTGGAGTCAGCAGTTCCTGCAAGATGAAGGCACTGATGCTATGGACTGGCCCGCCCATTCCCCAGACCTGAATCCAATTAAGCACAGCTGGGTCATCATAACTTGCTCTATCCACCAACACCACGTTGCACTACAGTCCGGGAGTTGGGGGATGCTTTAGTCCAGGTGTGGGAGGAGATCCCTCAGGAGACCATCTGCCATCTCATCAGGAGCACGCCAGGCATTGCAGGGAGGTCATACAGGCTCGTGGAGGCCACACACACTATTGAGCCTCATTTTGACTTGTTTTAAGGACATTACATCAAAGTTGGATCAGCCTGTAGTGTTTTCACCACTTTAATTTTGAGTGTAACTCCAAATCCAGACTCCATGGGTTGCTAAATTTGATTTCCATTGATATTTTTTGTGTGATTTTTTTTGTCAGCACATTCAACTTTTTAATGAACAAAGTATTTAATAAGAATATTTCATTCATTCAGATCTTATTTTTGTGTTCCCTTTATTTTTTTGAGCAGTGTGTTTTCTTACTCAAAATATTGTTAAGCCATGTTATAGGCCATATATTCCTCGTAGAGTAATTTACAGATTGAAATTATATAGACACCTACCAAAGTCAGTACAGTTGTTCTTAGGTTGCAATGGCAATTGGAGTTGCTATTGCAAAGTAACACTGTCATAAAGTGAGATATTACATGACTGCATTGCTTAGTGACAACAGTCTGGGCAATCCTAGTTATTAAATGAGGAACACATGGGTGGTTAAGCAAGGACCACATGTGATTGCAATTTACAAATTCCTGCCTGGCTTCCACATTAATTTTAATAGGTAACAGATAATCAGAGTTGGAAGGGATCTTTTTGGTCAAATAGTCCAACCCTCCACCCAAGCGGTTGGAGGGTTGGACAAATGGCAGTCCAATCTCTTGAAGGTCTCAAGTGATGATGCTCCCACAACTTCCAAGGGCAAGCTGTTCCATTGGTTGATTGTTCTCACTATCAGAAAGTTTCTCCTTATTTCCAGGTTAAATCTCTCCTTGATCAGTTTTCATCCATTATTCCTTGTCTGGTCTACAGGCACTTTAAAAAATAGCTTGACCCCTTCCTCTCTGTGGCAGCCCCTCAGATATTGGAAGACTGCTATCATGTCTCCTCTGGTCCTTCCTGTAACTGTTCTTCATATGTTTTAGTCTCCAGTCCCATAATCATTCTGGTTGCTCTTCTCTGTATTTTTTTTTAAGTCTCAACATCTTTTTTAAAAACTGGATGCAGTACTCTCGATGTGGTCTCACTAAGGCTTTATAGAGTGGGATTAGTCCCTCACTTGATTTTGTATCCACCTGTTAATACAACCTAGGATTATAACCCTAACCCTAACCCTAGTTTTATTGATTTTTAAGGACAAAGACAAACAAAACATAAAAACATCCAACTTTCTTCCATAAGTGTACAAACAGTGTGTCGGTTGGTTTACAAATTTTTTGTGCATCGATTTCATAGTCACAATTACGGTTACATTACATGATAACTCATATTATCAATCAGAAATTGAATATCCTATATTATTATTAATTAATCATTTGACTATAATTTTGTTCATTCATACTTTGCGAGATAGCTATACTTTACTTAGTTTATTTTATAACAATTCATATAGTACTCCCAAATCTATCCTAAAAATATTTTATATATGTAATAATAATAATAAAAAAAAAGAAATACATATTTATATATTCATTATTTTCTATAATTCTACATATTCTATTACTATATTTTGTTATCTAGCCATTGATAGAAAAGGTCCCAAATTTTGAAAATTATTTATCCTCTCTAATTTCAAATGTCAATCTACTCATTTCAGCACATTCCAGTATTTTCTTGATAGTTTCTTCCTGCAATGGTATTCTCTCATTTTTCCAATTTTTAGCAAATACAATCCTAGCTGCTGTTAATACATTTACAATCAAATATTTAAAATCTTTGCTGTATGTATCAGAATTCCCAATAAAAATATCTCTGGTTTTAAATCTATATGCTTTTTAGTCATTTTTTCCAACCACGTGTGGATTTTAGTCCAATATTTTTTTGCATCTGTACAAGTCCACCACATATGGTGATATGAGCCAGGTATCTGATGACATTTCCAACATCTTTTGGATTTATTCTTGAACATTCTTGCTGTTCTTGTCTGGGGACAATGCCACCTGTAAAACATTTTATACAAATTTTCTTTAAATGCTGTTGACATTGTCATTTTATAATTTTGAGACCACAATATTTGCCATTTCTCTAGATCAATCCCATATCCAAAATTCTTCCCACAAGCAATCATAGTTTTTTTAACCTGTTCTTCTAGTTTAATTTCTAATAAATATCCATACAGTTTTTTAATCACCTTTTCATCAGTACCTGTCAAAATCTTATCTAAATCAGTCAATTTATTATAGAAACCTTCTGTTTTAAAGTCTTTTTCATACCTTGAATGTATTTGCGCATAAGAAAACCAATTCATCTTTATACCTTGTTCCTCAATTTTTTGTATCAATTTAAATTCACCCTTTTCATTCAAAATTTCCCCATATCTCACCGTTTGTTGCTTCTAATATGTTATAGGATAAGAAAATGCTTCAATAGTCGATAACCAGACTGGAATTTTCAAATAACATTGTCTTTTAATTTTCTCCCAATTTAACCACAGAGACTCTGGTACATGATGTCTTCTAAAATAATCCTGTATTTTAGTTTCCTTATACCATAAAAAGACATGCCACCCCAACGACAGATCATGTCCTTCTAATCTCAACAATCTAGTATTTCTTAATGTTATCGATCCCTTAAACCCATGTCAAGTTTGTAGCTTGGTAATACATTAGGCAGACCAAATCCTCCTCTAATTCTAGCATCTTGTAAGAGTTTTAACTTTATTCTAGCTTTCTTACCTTGCCATATATATTTCAACCCAATTTTTTTTAAAATCTTCAAAGTCGTCCATTCCAAACCTAATTGGTATTGTTTGAAACAAATATAGAATTCTGGGTAAAATATTCATTTTGATTGTTGAAATTCTTCCTATTAGTGACAATTGTAGGTTTTCCTATTTCGTCAAGTCTTGTGCCATCTGTTGTTAAGTTTAATGTAATTGTTCTCTTTTAATGTACTACATCTTGCTGTCAAATGTATCCCCAAGTACTTAACCTTATTTGTGACTTGAATTTTCAATACTTCTGCCAATTCTTCTTTTTGTTTTAGTAACATATTCTTTGTCAAAATCTTTGTCTTATCTTTGTTTATTTTCAAGTGGATTGTGTTAGCTTTTTTGGCTGCTGCTGTACAGTGCTGGCTCATATTTAACTGGTTGTCCACTAAGACTCTAAAATCCCTCTCACAGTTGCTGCTATTGAGCCTGGTTTCACCCAGTCTATATGTGTACTTTTGCTTATGTGAAGTCATCAGGGAATATCAGAAACCATGATCACAGTTTGATGAGACATAATCATGAACTGGGTGCCAAATGCCTCAATTGAAATCACCTCATTGTGGGATACTACCACAGCTAAAACTGTAAAGATGCATCACAGATACCGTTTATTCAGTGCTTTCATAACTTTGAATAGTCATTGAACAAATGGTTGTGACCTGAGAAATACCTGTAATAATAGCTTCTGCACTTGCCCACATTTGGGGGAGTGTTAACTACTATTTACAGTTTATTTATTTATGTAATCAATTTAAGAAGATGACCAGGAGCAAGGGCTTGATTATATTGGAGCAGCAATGAAAACAACATTGAGAGTCCTACAATGGAGGTTGAGAATGATAATTATCTGTCTGTCTATCTATCTATCTATCTATCTATCTATCTATCTATCTATCTATCTATCTATCTATCTATCTATCTATCTATCTATCTTACCTATCTATCATATTTATAAACCACCCATCTCCCTCATAGCATGGTCCTGATCTTGGAGACTATCTATGAGACTGTAAAGCTTAACTTCTAACTTGATAGTGATAACTCTTTTGTAATGAAAAGGTACTACATTTAAAATATTTTTAAAAATATCCCTAGGAAAAGTTGTGTGTTAATGGCAGAACACATGTTTTCCATGCAGAGATCAATCCAGTAAGAAAGAGTATAAAATTGCTGTGATAAGTCTAAAATACAGGAAGTGTACTGCCAATCAAGGTTTTGCGTGCTGGGCTAGAGGAAACAATGCCCTAATGTAACATAAGGTAGCCTTTTCTACTGTGTTTTTCCTATATCCTATATTTTTCCTGTGTTTTTCCTATATCTACATTTTAGGGTACATGTATCTACATCAATTTTGATTTTCCCTCCTTTCTAGCATTTTTTTTTACAAGAGTAGGTTCTTCCTACAAGAGTGTTGATCCTTTGTGGCAGAAATTGATCAACTGGCTTGTTACCTGATCCTGACATCAAGTGCTGAGAAAAAATGATTGGTCCAATGTCCCAAAGTTGACTTTCATGGCTAAGGCAGGATTGGAATTCTCCATGAGCCACAGTGGCACAGTAGTTAGAGTGCAGTATTGCAGGCTACTTCTGTTGAGTGCTGGCTGCCTGCAATTTGGCAGTTCAAATCTCACCAGGCTCATAGTTGACTCAGCCTTCCATTCTTTCGAGATGGGTAAAATGAGGACCCAGATTGTTGGGGACAATATGCTGACTCTGTAAACTGTTTAGAGAAGCTGTGAAGCACTGTAAAGCGGTATATAAGTATAAGTGTTATTGCTAAGTGCTATTGCTATCTCTTGGTATTAGCTTGGTGCCTTAACCACTAAACCAAACTGGTTTTCCTCTATCTTGATTGTCCAAGCCAGAAAAACTCTGTACAATTCAATTTAGTGTCCATAGAATTCTGTTGTGCAATTTCCTGTTATTTTCATGTGTAGCATAGGAAAATAACTTCTCATTGATTGCATCTACCATGCATAAGCAAAGCATTAGGCAAACAGCATGCTATTAACTGCTTCCCGCATCTTTATCTCTTCTCTGGTTTGTCCAAGCTACGTACAAGGGTACTCCATTTTCATATAGTCTCACTTGTGAGGCAGGGCTGGACAGCATTTTGTTAAACTCTAAATAGTGAATTAAAAGCACTGATGATCTGAAGCAACCCCTAATGCAAAATGATAAATTGCACTTAGGTAATACATGAACAAGAAAATGATTTATAGATTTTCACAATGGTCTGAGCAAATGAAGGCAATATGAATTATATATCCTAATGCTCACTATATCATTTTCTAATAATACTGTTCCAGCTGCAATGCCAAACACAACTTTCTTCAATGTAAGTTATTGATTAATAAGAAGTCCATATCTAGTTTTACAGCAGACATGCTTTTTCTTCTCTTATTAATTGCTTTAATGCCAACAAAAATGTTTTATGTATGTATGCATGTATGTATGTATTTCTAGATTTTGAAAGCAAATGACAAGATTCAACCGAGCACCACAGTTTCTGTCTGCTACTCCATATGTCATCATTTTAGGCTGCTATTACTTCTACAAATGAAGAATAATCTTTTATAAAAACCATATTTTCCTTTATGCTGCCATTTAGAAATGCAAATAAATGGTTGTAGCCTGGTAAATCTATCTTTCATATTGAAATGGAAAATGAGCAACAGATTCCTTCTCCCCAGTGAAATGTCTGAGGTTTGAACATCATATGTTTACTTTGCCTATAGAAAATGTTTTCAATGGATTATCTAACAATTTAGATTCAAGACCAGGTGATTTTGAAGCCTGGTGTTAAAGAAACATAGTGTATTTTGTTTTGTTTTTATGACAGGAACATTCACACATTTCCACATAACTTTTTTGTTAGTTTGTGGTTTTCTTCTGTGCTTCTCACTTATATTTATTTATTTAATTTATTTTTATTTATTTATTTACTTTTGTTAATTGCTTACAAGATAATAGGTATAAGTAAAAACATA
This sequence comes from Laticauda colubrina, assembly GCA_015471245.1. NCBI lineage: Eukaryota > Metazoa > Chordata > Lepidosauria > Squamata > Elapidae > Laticauda > Laticauda colubrina. Next base: position 4,673,980 of record BLBF01000026.1, on the reverse strand, counting down.
GTTATGAATACATGGATACATATAAGAAAATTTTTTAAAAAAGAAACAATAGGACAGGGACGGTACACACGTTTGTGTGCTTATGCATGGCCCCTACAGACCTCTTAGGAAAGGGGTGAGGTCAGTAGTAGACAGTCTAAGATTAAAGTTTTTGGGGTTTGGGGAAGAAACCACAGAGTCAGGTAGAATATTCCAGACATTGACCACTCTGTTGCTGAAGTTATATTTCCTGCAATCAAGTTTGGTGTGATTAACCTTGAGTGTGTATCTATTGTTTGCTCTTGTGTCGTTAATGGTTAAAGCTGAAGTATTTATTGACAGGCAGGACATTGCAATGTATGATTTTATATACTATACTTAGATCGGACCGAAGGCAGCATAGTTCTAGGTTTTCTCGGTCTAGAATTTCGAGTCTGGTGACAAGGTATTCTGCAACAAGTGGAGGAGTAGAGAACTCTTCTTGTGAAATATTTCTGGACTTTCTCAACTGTGATAATGTCAGAGACGTAATGTAGTTCCAGACTGATGAGCTGTATTCGAGTATTGGTCTAGCAAATGTTTTGTATGCTCTAGTTAGTAGTGTAATATTACCAGAGAAAAAGCTACATAAGATTAGGTTAACAACTCTTAATGCCTTTTTGGATATGTAGTTACAATGGGCTCTAGCACTTAGGTCATTAGAGATGAGTACTCCATGATCCTTGACAGAGTTTGGATCAACAACAAGGTCTTTACTATTCAGCCTGTATTTTATTTTCTGGGTTTGTTTTTTTTTGCCAATATGTAGGACAGAGCATTTATTTGTTGAGATTTGAAGTTGCCATTTGTTTGACCATTTTGATACATAGTCAAGGTCTTTTTGAAGGGTAGCAGTATTATCTGTTGTGTTGAATAGCTTTACATCATCAGCGAAGAGAACGCAGTTGCTCTTGATATGATCACAGAGGTCATTTATGTAGAGTATGAAAAGAGTTGGTTCTAGAACACTGCCTTGGGAGATGCCACTGTTGACAGATACAGAATTTGATAAGACACTCCCAATTTTGACCATTTGTTATCTGTTTGACAGTAATGCTTCTATCCAGTTAGGCAGGTGTCCAGAGATACCGTAAGATTTTAATTTTAGGAGTAGTTTGTTGTGTACCACTGAATCAAAGGCTTTACAGAAGTCTATGTAGATTGCATCTATTGCTTGCCCTGATCGAGTTGTGTAGTCCATATGTTTTTTCAGTGTAAGAGTTGCAGATTACAGGATAGTTTTTTTTCCTGAAACCAAACTGTTTATTAGAGAGTAGGTTGTTTGTTTCTAAGTGGAGGATGATGGATTGGTTAATAATTGATTCCCTGACTTTACAGGTGACACAATATAAAGAGATTGGTCTGTAATTTTCAACTAGTCTGGGGTCTCCGTTTTTGAAGATGGGGATGACCGTGGCTTGTGACCATACTTTTGGCAAGGAGCTAGTCCTGAAAGATTTTTCAAAGATTCTGCTTAGAGATTCAGCTTTGGCAGTGGATAGCTTTTTTAAGAAGTAGGCACATATTCCATCCGGTCCAATAGATAGAGATGGTTTTAGATTGCATAGTGCTTTTTCAACCTTGTCTTCTGTAAAATTGATATGTATTAGATCATTGTAGTTGTCTGTGGTTTGACTAGGAAATACTGGGCATGATCCATTGCTGTTTACAAATACTGAACTAAAGAATGTGTTAAAGAGGTTTGCTTTAATAGTGTCATCGTTGCAGTCTTTACCATTAGGTCCTTTCAGGGGTGGGATGCACCTTGAGTCTTTTAGTTTGTTGTTTACAAAATTGAAGAAAGCACTGGTGGAATTGGTGCGTAGAAGGTTTTCTTCTTGTTTAATGTGATAATTGGTGCATTCAGTTTTCATCTGGTGGCATAAATTTTTGTATTGGCTTTTGAAGTTGGCAACGTGACCAGATTTGTTTTTCCGCCAAACTGATTTCTTTTTGGATTGAAGCTTCCTTTTTGTTATGAGTAATTTGTTTTTTTCTGGTTTGGTGAGTTGTTAATGGTACATATAGTTTGATGACTCTTTTGACTTCAAGTAAAAATATGTTGTAAAGATTTTCTATGGTATTGCATCCAGACAATAGAAATTGCCAGTCAAGGGATGAGAGATCATTGTTTATAAGTTATTTATAACAATGAGAGATCATTGTTCATAGTTGCCTTTTTTGAAATTATAATTGGGGATTCTGTAGTTGTGATGATTTTTGTGTGGACGTATGTTGAGACAAAAGTCAATCATGTTGTGGGCACTGTTGGAAAAGGGTTCTTTAATTTGTATTCCATAAATTAAATTCAAACTATTGCAAAAGGTGAGATCGAGGCAGTTAAGTCTAGTGTTGTTGGTTACTAGTTGTTCTAGTCCCAGATTTGTTACTGCATTGTAGAAGGTTGCATGTGTGGGTTCAGTTGTACATTCGTTAAAGGTCCAGTCAATATGAGGTAGATTGAAGTCACCAAGAAAAAGTGTGTGAGCAGGATGCTGCCCATATAGGACAGTTCACAGATGATGGTCTCAGGAATAGCAAGCTCCTGGGTAACTTCGATGGTTTTTAGATGTAGGGACTTTTTATAGAAGATAGCAACACCACCTCCTCCACAGATTTGATCTGATCTATGATCTGATCAGTAAACATGATAGTCTCTTACTGTGGTAATGGAGTCAGGGAGAGATGCGTTGAGCCATATTTCACAAACAAATATAATGTCGAATTTAGCCGTATTTAGTAAGAGGAAAAATTCAAGTATTTTATTTTCAAGGCGTCTTGCATTGAGTAGCTTGCATTTAAGGCCAGTTGTGGTTGGAATAGAGGTAGTAAGAGATCTGCATGCCTAGTTTTGAGTGATGTTGGATTGGATGGGATTGGATACGGAGTTGTGGGTTGTGTGACTTTCTTTTGATGCAATCAGCTCTGTTGTCAATGTATAGGTCCTTTTCTCCATTGTCTGGATAGTTTTTTAGTTCTGCACGGAGTTCACGGGAGTGGATTCTTTGCGGTATGGATAAGTCTGGACTTGAACAAAGTTTTTTGTGGTTGGGATTGGTTTTTGTAATGGCATTTATTGTATGAATACATATGCGTTTGCTGGACTCATTTTTGCATACAACTCTACAAAATCTTATTGCCATAGAGCTGTCATTGTATATGCACCGAGGGCTGTCTCTGGTTATTTTAATGATATCTTCAGAAGAGATGTTTGTTGTATTTGAGTTACTCATGATATCACGAACTTTGATGATGTTGTCTGATTTGTTGGTGTCTTTGAGACCAAATAAGGTGGCATTTGGACGTTTCTGTTCACATTCCATGGTGTCTCTGATGAGTAAGGAGATATTATTTGTGGAATTATTTGAAGGGATAGTAATTGTTTGTGGCTGTGGTTTGGTGGTTATTTTCTGTTGTAGTTGTGATTGTAGTTGAGGTAGTAGTTGTGGTTATTGTGGGATTTGATTTAAGCTGACAGGTACTCCCTTATCTGTGCTATATTTTTTTTTTTCAAAAGAGATTAGGCTTGCTTGTATAGTTGTTTCAATACGTTTTGCTAAGTGTTCTTCTTTTGAGTGAATGAGTGATTCTGTGATTTCAATTCTGTCAGGTAGGGTACTCAGTTTGTTTAGCTTAGCAGAACATGATTGACATAGATAAAAGAATGTATCTGAATTTTTAACCATATCAGCTGGGCTTTTGTTTTCATTTAAGCAGGCAGGGTGGGCTATTGCATAGACGATATTTGAAACATGCAGGAGTCTGGGAGGTCATTGGTAGAGATGTTTTTTCTTTTGTTTTGGTTTGGAGTTATTGGCTGGCATGGACAATGGCAACAAGTACACTAAACAATTACAATAGCTAGTTAATGTGATAGGTAGACAGTTATTTAATGAATGTTGTTCATTAATAAATGTTCATTGATATGTTAGAGAACAAATCAAAAGTAAGGTTATTTATTACTAAAAATCAATCAATCAATCAATTGGTTATTCAAATCACTCTCATTAAATAGTTTTCCTAAGCAACAAACAGCCTAATTTATTACAGTAATTACTGGTCAATTAAAACACACTGGTCAATTAAATTCACTAAATTACTGACTTTACTAATCAGATATTCAGTAATTACACTATGTGCACTAAACACTCAATCATGCTAATCAATAAAAACAATAAATCAATTCATAATTTGATAAAAATTAAATATTTTAAAGAAATTGATTTTTGAGATAATGAAAGTCATGAAGTAGTATTGAGAGTTAGTAAGTAAAGGGTTATTGCTTTGCTTTGCTTAGCTGTTGCTGATATCTGAGAATAGGTTTATAACCCGTAATTATCTGGCAGGAGGTCTCTTTTCCTGGGCTGTTTGAAAACAATCAGTGAGCAAGAGTTTACACTCTCTTGTTTTGTAGATTGAGTTTTTGAGATTAGTAAAGTTGCAAAGATGCTGAAGGGGGGATCTCTGGCCCCTTCTTCAGCAGAGATAAACAGAACAATTCACTAGGAGGCAACAGGAAACTTTTTGTTTTGTTTTCCCTTGATGAATGGGATTTCTGGCCTCCTCCTAATTAATTTAAATACACTTTCAAAATTTGTTGCTTTTAAGAGAAAGAGGCACATGGATAGTCTTGCACTGGCAATTTGAACAGTTTATATTTTTACTATGTAGACTCAGATTTGTATTGAGCATTCGCTTCTGGCTTCAATATACTTCTGCTTCTATCACAGGAAATAAAATTGCTTCCAATCTTCACAGGAGTTCAGTTATAACAATACTTCCCTCCTTATTGAAAGTCTAAAGTTACTGTCCTTTTAAAGAAGGAGGCCAGATTAGCAATTTGGTGAAGAGGAGGAGGGACAGCAGGGGGGAAGCAGTCTGCTTCATACCTTGGTTGCAAACGTCTGAAGACCGACTCTCAGCTTCCGGTTCTCACTGCCCTGCAAGGATGGGATGAATCTCACCATCTCACCACCCTGCAAGGATGATCGTAGAGCCCCCAGTACTGGCGAACCCGCAATTACCTTCTAGTAAGGATTGGTCAAATCACAGATTGTTGACCACTTTTGAATAGAGCACTTTTGAATGTAGTGCTTACCGAGGAATGAGTTCTTTTCTGGCATGCTGGTCAAGGATGGGAGGAATTGGAGATCTCCGAGTACTTTTGAATTGAGCGTTTGCTGAGGAATGGAGCTCTTTTCTGGCTTGCTGGCAAGTCTTGGGTGTTAGGCTTTCCACCTTGCTGGCTGGACCCACAGGGAGTAGAGGGCTTGTCACCTGGTGCTGCCTGTGCCTGCCGGAGCTCCTCAGGCTGCTGCTACTGCTGTCGTCATCTTTCCATCCATGGACAATCATTTCCTTCTGTAACATCTCAAAATAGCATCATCTGAAAACCCCTGATTAGCTTTGTAGCAGAGCACCTGGGGGGGACAGCAATTTTGGGCTGGCTGGCCGTGCCATTTCTAACCCTCGTGAAGTTGCCTTATCAGGAAAGGCCGTTTCAAAGAAGGGTATCTGGTACTATATTGCAAGCTAATTTTAATGTCTTGGCCTACCATTCTTAGTTCTCCATACTGATTTATTTGGATCTGGCATGCCTAACAATGTGGCTGTAGACAATGATCAGAATATCAGAACATTAAAAAGAGCATCAAGTTTTTTTGTTTTTTAAAGCAATAGAGGTTGTTGATTGGAAGCAATGTTTTCTATCAGTAATGAAAATGAAGCAATTTCTCTGATGTTATAACAGAGCCTGTTATGATTTTTCTTTCTCAGGTTCTTGAGACATAGATCAGGTGACAGACTTATTTTTGGTAATGCCCATTTTATGCAATACTCTTTCCCAAAGGGATGGATTGTTCCAATTTTGTAAGTATTTTGAAAAATATACCAATGCTACATTATCCTAGTGTTTGGGCCTTAGTTTAAATATAAGGTGACCAATCATCCTCCTTTAGGGAGGACAGTCCTCCTTTTGTAAGTTCTGTCCTCTCTTGAAAGGTTTCCTCCTACTTGTCCTCCTTTTTGGCACTTGAAGACTAATCTCTAAATCTCCGTATTTGAGCAATGCTGACCTGATCCATTGTGTGTGATGTGACGTATTTGTATTTGACATGACAATTCATCAAGGCTCAGTACAGTGCGGTGAGATGCGATTATGAGACACATACGCTCCACACAGGAGAATTGTTTTGAGAGAGTGTGCTGCATGCAAGAGTGCACCATGCACAAGAGTGTGCCACATACAAGAGGCACCATGTGCAAGAGTATGTTGCACGCAAGTAACTTTGTTTTTTTCTCTTCAATTTATTTGTGTCCTCCTTTTCATTATAAAAAAGTTGGTCACCTTACAAATGAAGAGTGCCTTTTACATCCTTCTAATTCACCTAATTGATAATTATGTGGCATTTTCCCTAAAAGGACCACTGGCCATTGGGCCTGTCTATTCCTCTGCCACATGACCAGCCCTACCTGGCCCAGGCAAACCAACATAACTTTGGAGGGAATTACAAGCTTTAATTAAAAATAATGGCTGTTAAAATAAAAAAAAATCAAACAACACAATAATATAAAATATTAAATCTTATAGAGAGTAATGTTGCTACAGCTAAAAATATCCCAAAGTCTGTCCCTTTTGGTCAAATGGCCTCATACCAATGTATTGTTTCATAAACATATCCTCTGCAGGCCCAGGGAAAGGCCTATGGAGGCCTTGTGTCAGCTAGGATACAATGTCAACACTGAGATATTGCTTTTGCTGTTTCTTGGGGTGGCAATCTCTTTTTAAAGAAGTCCAGTCTCTTCCTCATAGCTTTGTTGTTCTTTTTGTTGTCTCCATTCTTTATCCTCAGCTGCTGGAATCTGTTATCCTATCCCCAGCTCTCTGATTTAATTATTTCTGCTAGGGACTACATTTTCCAGATATTTCCTCCAGGGCCCCTTCCTGTCCTAACTGTAAAGTCTGTACAATAACATTAATGAAAATTCCTGACACAGATCTATTTACAGATTGTTACCAGCACAACAGCTCCCCTGCTACAGTATACATGAATGTCTGTATGTATTTATTTAATATATATAGCAGCCTATCTCATCAATGGCAACTCTGAGTTGTATACGATTTAGTATTATTGCTAGTTGAGATTTAATTTCTCTCTCTCTCTCTCTCTCTCTCTCTCTCTCTCTCTCTCTCTCTCTCTCTCTCTCCCTCCCTCCCTCCCTCCCTCCCCCCCCCTCTCTCTCTCTCAATTTTCTAGCATTTAAGGTCAATTGTTAATGCTAAGCTCTTGAACTTGACTTAGTTGATAGCAAATTTCTCATAGACTTCTTTAGCCAAGTTTATTGAAATAAATTGATAAACATACAGAAATTTCCCAAAACTAAGCAGTTTAACTCTAGAATCCAATTTAGGTTCTAGACAGTAGGGAGCTTTTCTGATCTCAGCTATGGTTGTTGTGCTTTGGTGAATTGGCTGCCCTCTTTCCAGATGATTGAGGAATTCGTAAATGGCTCTTATTTCTGAACTACCTCTTCAATATGAAGCTGTTAACCATTCCACTTAAACAAATATTTTCATGAAATATTCCTTTTATCTTTTAGCTAAAAAATCACCTTGTTGCTTTGTAACTACAATGATTTGAAAGTAGCAAAATGTGCAACATAGTGTTATAGTGCAACTCTTCTCCTTGTGGTATAAAAAAGGGGTAGAGTTTGTATCATGTTGTCGTGTTTCATAATTATCTCTACAAGCAGACCCAAAAAGCTTAGTTATTCAATCTAGTGTGAGAACACAACTTTTGGTAAAGAGTTACTTGGTTCTTAAATGTCATGATCAATGTAAAAAAAATCAATAATAAAATTAGGTTTTTAAAATTCAGTTAATATAAAAGCTTTCCATATAAGTTCTTCCTTTACCTTATGTCATTAAAAAATATTATCAAGCTTTGAAGAGGCTTTGTGGAGCATGCCAAATATTTTCAGGTTGTATAATCCTACTTTGAAGCAAAATAAAACAAACATTTTATTATCTACTATACATGACAATTTTTAAAATATTTGAAAATGACTTTTGTAGTGTTATAATGTCTCATAATGGCTTTTTCTATAGACTTAAACATATTGAATTCATTTAATCTTTCCTCACAGAATTTGGTGGCCATGACTGTGTTTATCACTCACCTTAAACAAATAGAGGAACATTCCAAATTATCATACTGGATATTCATGCCAAAAATTAACCTTATAGATTCAGAACAATTTATTGATACCTCTTCAAAGTGAGAAAATGGTGAAGTGAACTACAGAATAATTAAATTTTATTGAATTAACTTTCATTGCCTTACTTGTGTTATATAATCTATATTGTAATCTGTGTTAAGACAATTCCATTAAGATCTGAATAGTATAAATAACAGTGTTCCTAAGAGACAGTTAAATTCATGTTTAATCCATGATATGTTCAATTAGAGTTGTGGGTGTTTGCCTGTGTATACATGTGTACAGACACATCAAAAATAGTGCTTTTTAGAGTGGGGAAAATGGTTAACATAAATTGCATTCATATAGTTTATTGCTACCTTATTTTATTTTTGTTTTTAATCAGATACCTCCTTTGTTCTTTTTCTCTTTCTCCCAGCTGAGATCTTTTTATTTTATTGTTTTCAACTTACTTATACTTCATCCATTGTACACTGAAAACAGTAAATCCACAAAAGCATTGCAAAGGGAATATCGCCATTCGATTGTTCTCACGTTAAATACTGTTCCTCTACTTTATTGAATGGAGATGATGATGATGATGATGATGATGATGACGACGATGATTTGCCTAATCAGAGGCATACATTAATGGTTAAAAAGTTTAGGTTATCATCAATATGTCTTAATTGTGGAATTAGGGAAAATGGTTATAGTAATTAAAAAACACAAACATATATGTGAAATATAAAAAGGAAAAAATTTAAAAGGCATAAGAAAAAAGAAGAATCTATATAATGCCAATTTAATATGAAGATAAAATGAAATCAGCCTTTAAGCTCTTCATTAAATCTACACCATATAGATATTGCTTTACCTTATGTCTTAAGAATCCTAAAACTATAGATGTCTCTGAGGCTGTTACAACATCTAGGCCATCCTGTTTGGTCAGTACATTTTCAGTTGTATGTAATACCAGGTAGATACAATAAGTGAATCATATTCATAGTATAATCTTTCAAAGTCTTTAAAATAACAAATGCAGATCAACTTTTGTCTCAAGTTCAAGCTAAATAGTCCAAATCGTCCATCAGGTTAATGAACAGGTTTGTTGGAGAAGAAAAAACAAGTAAAAATGAATGTGATTTTTTTTATGTGATCTGTGTCTAGGTATAGATAATACTGGCTGAAATACTATAAATCTTTATTTTATTTTATTTATTTAAATTTACATACTGTCCATCTCACTGAAAAGTGACTGAATTAATTATTTGACTGTATCAATTATTACATGAATTAACAATGTATCAATTGAACAAGAATTCAACAAGAATTGAACAAGAATTCTGATCCTGAGCAAAGATTCTGTTTTCTATTAGCTTTATTTTAAACAAACAATTTATTAATTTCTTCAAAGCCAACAAAATACTATAATTCTCAAGTGACTTTATAAATAAAAGAAGGCAGTTTCAAGGTTCATTTTCAGTCTTTCTGTGATACCATTCTTAATTGGCATTCCAATTATAGCCCAAAGTGTATGAAGCTGACACGATTATTTTGGAGTTTCTGTTCACTTTAAATAATGAAATATCCATATGGTTGGACTTATACACTGTCAAGGACCACTAAGGGGAAAAAAAGAAGTTGGGTGATTTTCTGTTGCATGTGCAGAATTTCAATTACATTGGGAAATTCTTTTCCGGCTTTAGTTTCCCCATTAACAATGAATGTGGCCTTTCTAGCAATTGTAAAAGAAATCTCTATAGTATAATTACTCAGTGTAATTTTAATTATCTAGTTTTGCAAAACAAACAAATACATGCCCTGGTTTTGTTTTGTGAAAATTAATAATTGTTCTTAGTGCAGAAAAGATTACAAAAATCAATGGTGTGATTAGGAATGTAAATACGAACAAGCTGTTGCTATATTTGTAAAAGTTGCCTTAATGTCTAATATTTGCTTTGTATTTTACTTATAGAGCTCAAGGATAAAATCCATGAGCCAAAGTTTCTCCACTAACAAAAAATATTCAAAAGTAAATAGTTTAAAAATAGTTTAGAAACTATTATAAAAAATACACTTGAGTGATTTTTACAAATCCACTATTTTTTGTCAATTTAACTAAAACAGAGAGGTTTTAGGGAGAGAAATGAAAAAGCCATCATCTATCCAATTAAAAATGGCTAGATTTCTTTCAGGAATCTCAGAGTATGACACTTCTCTTAGCATAAGATTCTCACAAAATAGTATGCCAATCAATAGTGTATCAAATGAAATATGTACAGTTATATAGCAGTTTCATCTCTCCTGAAATTTTCTTTTATCATTAGCTCATGAAATGATGTGTTTGTCTCAAATTAATTATTCTCCTGATTCTGAGAGAAATGATTGTGGATATCTATTAGAAGGCCTATTATGAATATATAGACTCTAATTCTTTCCATTAAAAAATAGCCTAAATTCTGGAAAAAAAAGAAAGAAAGAAAGAAAGAAAGAAAGAGAGGGAAGGTAACCAGATATGACTTGCCTTTAAAGATTATATTGCCTTGTTCCCCATGGCATTCGCAATCAGAAAGACTAAGCAGCACAAAGACTTGTGAGAGGCAGAGACTTGTTTAGGGCAGAGTAAATTTCCCCAAATTAAGCTATGGTATAGCCCCACATTGTAACTTTTAATGAGACAATATGAAGGCAACATTAAATACATTACAATACAAATAAAATACATTCAGGATAATTATAATTATACTTAAAGTGCATGGAATTGAAAGGTACTAAAGGTTTTGTACAGATATGGGTAACTACTTCTGGAATTTCATCAAAAGCATGATTCTTGTAATTTTTTTATAGTCATAGCTTAAGCTCTCTACTATCTTAGATGAGTTAAGAATTCTATCAAATAGAAATCATCAGGATGAAAAAAAAATAATTTCAAGCTACAGGGGAAGCATTAATGATCACAATCGGGTTTAATGATGTATAACTTTTTCTAAACAGTAAAGCCAGTGTGTGTATGTCTGCATGCTAATGTCTAGTATAAGATGTATGCATCATTGTGAGTGACAGAACTAGGTTATATTTTTGGTATTTCAATTTATAGTTTCTGATGCCTGATGACAGATGACAAAGGTTTTTCACAGTGACTTATAGTTGTATGTATTTTACCATATTTTGACTTTGTATTAATCCCTTACTTTGCATAAAAAATATTTGCTATTTTCTAATACAAGTTTTCATAGTCACAAGATATGTCATTAAATAGAATAAATATATGTTAAGAACTACAGTTTTCTATAAAGTATGCACAGTAAATATGAATTAATAATGAATTCAAATAATAACCTTATATTATAATATGAAACTGCATATATCATTTAAGTATCACTTGTTCTTAATTTACATTTTTAATTTGATTCATAATTAAAATGGAGTGTCCACACTTTACATCTAAGTAATTTGTATAGAGCTGATAAATCTGACATGGAAAAGTGGACATTATTTGCATTCATATTTTGTTACTTTATCCCCACTTGATGTTAGTGAGAACTACCTTATTTCCAGGTTTTTAAAGTATACTTTTAATATCTCTATTGTTAGGGTGGATCAGAGGTGTTATTCAGCAGGTTCTGACCAGTTCTGGAGAACCGGTAGCGGAAATTTTGAGTAGTTCGGAGAACCAGCAAATACCATCTCTGACTGGAGATTTTACAGTATCCATTCCCTGCCATGCTCACCAAGCCATGCCCACAGAATTGGCAATAAAAAAATTTGAATCCCAGCACTGAGTTGGATGTGGGAATTTTCACTTTTATTGTAGTTAATGCTATCATTTGTTGATTCACTGTTATCAAAGCAGGGGAGCATAAATGTTGCTCAAACAATGGCAATTCCAGTAAAACAAGTTATATTATAACAGCCTCTGGAGCTGTTTACAATTTTTCTTTCCTTTTTAGTGACTAATTAGGATGCAGGTCAAAGACTTTAATCAGTTCCTACCTGTCAAACCTCTACAGTTTCCAAGTAACATTTTGGAAATGTGTATGCAATTGCCAGATAAATGCAGATGAGAAAAATAAATAGGTAAATAAATATCAGCTTTCACTTTCTACAACAGGGAACCAGATCACTAGTGACCTTGGGGTCTGGCTGCTGCTTCAGAATGCCAAGTTGGTCTGCAATAAATATCGCTCATTCATGATCTTATTATGGATGAGAGTGTTGATCTGACATACATTAAAAAGTCCTGGTTAGGCCAGTATGGTTACCCAAAGTTACCCATGGGTCCTTGGTGCTCCCTGACCTTGGTGGTTTTCTTGCTGACATTCCTTTACCAAACTAGGCAGCAAAGTCAGTGTACTAATGATGTTATATAGTTTGGTGATGAAATGTCTTCAAGGAAACCACCAAGCTCAGAAAACAGAAAAGACCCCACAGTTCAATTCTGAGCTAGAAAGAAGAAATACTTTCTTCTACTGTATTATCCTTTCAGAATTGTACACAAGTTAGTTTTGGCTACACAAAAACTGAGACTCTAGGGGAAGACAGTAATGACTATTGTTATCTGAGTTGTTGAGGATTCTCAGAAGGTCTGCTTTGTGGATATTTGGATGAGAGATTGTCTGGTTGAAGATAGGTTTTATGGGAACAGTTAGGATGGCTGATATTGCATAATACTCCCTGCAGTTCAGTGTCATTCCTTCCTGAATTGCCAAATTTTTTTTCTAGGTTAGCTTCAGAAACCCAGGGTTGTTAGTTAGTAGGGATTTTAATTTGTTATTAAGTTTAAGAGTTCATGCCCTTCATAGCAAAGATGGAACCGTTCCAAATCATAGAAGATATGGTGCATATTAAAATGAGTAAAATGCATAGTAAAATGAGATGTGTTTTTGTCTGGCCCAATTGCAAAGTGGTATGTTATTGAATCACACTATTGTCAGTCTGTTGCCATAGACAGATCTCTTTGATTGTCATTGGGTTGATAATGTCACCCCATCCTGCTAGGAGTTAGGGGTTATTAAATTAGCCCTACCCGGTTTATGAAGTCCATCCTTTACTCCTTTTCATCCTTTTATTCTTATGATCTGTTCTTTTATATTTTCAAATGTTAATTTATTTCTAAACATGAAATGCTCAGTTAAAATTGGTTCATATGTTCTTGTGCTTGTATATAATATGCTCAGTATTTATTGTAGCATAGCTTTTACTTTAATTTATTATATCTAAAAATGTGAGAAGGCCAAGAAGTGGACAGATGCCATGTGCAATAGTTATTTCATGCTCAAACTATTTTAGAAAGGGAGTGTGAATCACCTGGTTTATTTTTATTTATCAATGCTTGGCTCCTTCCTTTAGCCCATGTCACACTGGCCAATAGATGCAAAAAGGACACAGCGGACGATCAAAATGTTCCATCCGTTGTTATCCGCTCTCAAAAGGGGCAAAAATTTGCATAACCGGAGCGGATAACACGGACACTGGGAGGACGCAGGGCGGATGGAAAGCGGATGCGGAACAGAAGCCCAGTGGATGGGAGCGGATGGGAGTGGGTGGCACATCCGCAGGGCTTCCGGGGGGCCTCAGCGAAGCGGACACGGAACGGAAAGAGCGGAAGCAGAGCGGATGCACAGCGGATGAAGCGGATGCAGAGCGGAAGCCTAGCGGATGCACAGCGGAAGCCTAACGGATGCCTGGCGTTCACTGCGCATGCGGGGAGGATGCATTGTGTCAACCCCACGGATATAACAGAAGCAGCTCGGAAGCAGGACACCATTCAGAGGAAAGACCTGCTGCTGGACACATCGACTGCCTTGCCTGCCCTGCCTGCATGTCTGCCTGCCAGCCTTGCTACCAGCCTCCCTACAAGCCTTGCTGCCAGCCGGTCTTCCTGCCAGCCTTGCTGCCTGCCTTCCTGCCAGCCTTGGTTCATGTCTGCCTGCCAACCTTGGTTCATGTCTGCCTGCCAGCCTGCCTGCAAGCCTTCCTGCCAGCCTCCCTGCCAGCCTTTCTGCAGGCTTGGTTCTTGCCAGCCTCCCTGCCAGCCAGCAACCCCACAACCATGTGGAACCACAGCAAGCCTCAGCCATCTGCTGCCAGCCCTGGCAAGAGGGACAGGGCTACCATCCCACCCCCTGGCCCTCACTCTGGTTCTGCTGGGGCTTCTGCAGCATGGGCTCGCTCTTCTGGGGCTGGCGCTTCTGCTGCTTCTGCTTCTGGAGGAGCTGATGACAAGCACTCCAGCACCAGCCACCTCCACAGCACCTGCACCCTTCACCCCTGAGACTGAGTGACCAAGAGGAGTGCCAGAGACTCATTTTTGTCTCATAGCTTGTTGTTAATAAAGTCTATCTATGATTCACACACTTGCTTCATTTCTTTTTTTTAATAAAGTCTTGCAGGAAACTTTCAGAAATGGTTTAAGCCTTTGCATGCTTATTATTTTATTTTTTGTAAAATTCTTCTTACTTATCATTCGGAGCATAAATTGCAATTAGGAGTGTTTTCATACTATTGTCCATTATTTCCACCATTAATATTCTTCCATCTTCATCAGTATAGATCAATTTTGCTGGGGTGGTCTCTTTAATATATAAAACCACTCCTCTTTTCTTACATTGAGTCAAAGAAGTAAATATTTTCCTTAATAAATATTTTTGGCTGTACCAACAATTGTTCATCTTGTTTTTTGATATGTGCTTCTTGTAAACAAATTATATCAAATTTTAATTTCTCTAATTTATGAAAAAAATTTCTTCTTTTAGCGATTGAATTAAGTCCATTTATATTAATTGTAATCAATTTCTCTTCCATGGTTATATTTTATAATTGGGTTTAGCAGCTCTCGCAGATCTTAGTTCACGTTGTTCTTTGGCTTCCACCTTTCCATCTACTGTGCATTCTTCTTTTTCAGCCATCATTTGACAGTCATCTTGAAATTCAGTTAATGAGATCTCTTTTTCTGCCTCCTCCTCTTTCCTTCCAAAAAATTCTGCCTAAAATAATTCCGCTTTCTCAATTGAATAAATTCTATGACTCTGTTCTTGCCATCTGGAATCAACCATCTATAATTCACCTCTTTTTAAAGTAGCATTTTACTCAAGAATCGGTATTCTCTTCTCATCTCTCTCACTCTTCCAGGTATTTGTTTTAAGACCACAATCTCCTTGTCTTTATATTTCAATGCTTTCTCTTTTGCCACCTGCAATATTTGCGTTTTAATAGCTTTCTTTGTTAATCTGATGTGGACTTCTCTTGGTAAGTTATTTCTCATCGCATATCTTGTGAAAATTTTATAAACCTCATCTATTCCATCCATCATCTTCTCTTGAGTAATTTCCAAAGCTTCAGCCAGCATTTCTATCATTATCTCAGCTAAATTTTGTCCTTTTTCTTCCTCTACATTTTGGAATCTGAGATAGAATTCTGATCTCTCCATTTCCCATCTCAACATACCACTTTTATCTTGTTCAATCACCATTAATCTATTATCAATATCTCCAATCTTCTTATCTCTTTGTTTATCTTCTTCAATTTTTTGGAATCTCTCATCATACTTTGACATCATTTGTTTGATGCTCTCCACTTTTTCATCGGTCTTCCCTGTTCTTTGCTCAATGTTCTCTATTCTCTTTTCAACTTTCTCTGATCTTGCTTTAATATCTTGAATTCCTTGCATAATCATCTGCAGAGTTAGTTTTTCTTGTTCCTTTTCTTGCTTTAACATTGTTTGTAATTAACGTTGTCCTCCAGATGGTGGAGAGGAAGGAGTAGAAGTTGAAAAACAAGAAGCTGCAAATTTCCTACTCATTTTAAACAATTCAAAATCTTCAGGTTCTTTTAAGCCTTAATCCAATTGTGAAGTAGCCAAATATAATTCAAAGTAAAAATAAAAATGGTGAAGAGAAAAAAGCCCAATAATAATAATAAAAATAAAAAAGAGGCAAACAAGATTTCTTCAGGTTCTTGTATACCTTAATCCAATCAGTAAAGAGAGAGACTTGAAAAAAAACAAAACAAAAAGAAAAGGAAAAATTCTTCAGGTTCTTCAACACCTTAATCCAATTAAAGTGTCTCAAATAGAGAAATACATAAAAATGAACCAAAAAAAGTAAATAAAAAAAAGAAAAATACCAGAAAAAAAAAGAAAAAAAAGAAACTAAAAAGAAGGCTTTCCCTTTAAAATAAAAAGCAAAAATGTCCTAAAAAATAAATAAAAAAAAGACAGAGACAAACTCCAAGCAGGCCAGTGGGGAAAAAAAAAAGAAATTCAATAAGGGTAGTAAGGAGGAATAGCACAGCTTAGAAAAAATAAAAAGGGCACACTGCACCTTGTTTAATTATTCAAAGCTCTTATAATTCTCCAAAGGATTATCACCTTTCTTTTCATAAGCTTCAACACCAGGCTTCAGGTGTTGATAGAAATCCAGAAGAGCACCTGCAATAACACTCTCCCATGCTCTTTCCTCTATTTTATCAAATAGCAGTGTCCTTGAAAAAAAATCTCAGTTCTTTCTTTCTTTCTCAGCCTTCTCAGCTTTATCTGATCACAGAAAATAAAATATTTTCAAGTCTCTAGTGGACAGTGTTACAAAATTTCTTTTACTCTCAATTTCCCCCTCCTTTCCCTGCAAGATATAATAAAAATTAACCAATATATATCAAAAAAGAAATAACTAAATAACTAAAGGGAGCCTCTAGCCTAAAATATTACAAAATTGAAAGGGACAAAAAACAAATAGATATAAGAAAAAAGACCAGTCCAGTTTCAAAATACAAGATCATATATAGAAAATCCAGCAATACAAAAAACCCCAAAACTTTACTTTGATGCTTCCGTTTAAAATCGCCACTTGATCATTTCTGTCAAAAACTTTTACAGATTCCTTCTTTTCTTTAGGATGTCCTTTCAAGTCTTAGAATAAAGAAAGCTCTCACCTAACCGGCACACTTTCTCCTTCTGCTTCTTCCGTTTCGGAGCTGTCCCAACTTCAGCAGCTTTAATGGTTGCCTCTTTACCGCTGGCAAGAAGAGCTTCTCCCGGATTGACCAGGGACTTTGTGGTATCCATGGGATCAGCAGGATGTGCCCTTCACTTTCGCCATCTCTTCAGGACAGTTTAGGTCCAATAGGACTGTCCGGGGGAAAGATATTGGCTGTGATCTCAGACCTCTGAGATCACATGCTTTATCGTCACGACGCCAGCTCCGCTCTCTCCATCCATAAAGTTTTTTGATTACTTTTTCATCAGTACCCATCAAAATTTTATCTAAATCAGTCAACTTATCATAGATACTTTCTGTTTTAATGTCTTTATCAAATCTAGATTGTATTTCCGAATATGAAAACCAATTCATTTTTACACCTTGTTCTTCCAACGCTTGCATTGATTTAAGTTCACCCTTTTCATTCAATATCTCACCATATCTAACTGTTTGTTCCTTTTTATATATTATTGGATAGGAAAAAGCTTCAATAGTAGATAACCATCGCAGACTTTTTAAATAATATTGCTTTTTTATCTTCTCCCAGTTTGGAAACAGTGCTTCTCAAATATAATGTTTTCTAACATACCCCTGTGTTTTAGTTCCCTTATACCAGAGAAAGGCATGCCACCCCAACAACAAGTCATGTCCTTCTAAATTCAAAAGTCTAGTATTCCTTAGTGTTATCTACTCCTTTACCCACATCAGACTCGTCTCTTGGTAGTATAATTCCCAGTTGGGCAAAGCAAATCCTCATCTTATTCTTGCATCTTGTAGCAATTTAAGTTTTATTCTCATTTTCTTCCCCTGCTAAATGTATTTTAGCACTATTTTGTTTAAATCTTCAAAAAATTCTTTCCCTAATCTGATTGGAATTGTTTGGAATAAGTATAAGATTCAAGGCAATACATTCATCTTAATTGTAGATATTCTCCCAATCAGTGATAATTGTAAATTTTCCCATTTTCTCAAGTCTGTCGCAATCTGTTGTTTAAGTTTGAGATAATTGTCCTCCTTAAGTGTGCTACATCTTGGTGTTATATGTATCCCTAAATATTTAACCATGTTTGTGACCTGGATCCCCAAAACTTCCTCCAATTCTTTCTTTTGTCTTACTAACATGTTCTTTGCTAAAATCTTTGTTTTATCTTTATTTATTTTCAAACCTGCTACTTTCCCATACTCTTCTATCTTTTCTTTCAGTTTAGGTGCAGACTCCAATGGATCCTCTAATATAAATACTAGGCCATCTGCAAAAGCTTGTAATTTATACTCTTTTTTAATTTTCATTCCTTTTATTTCTTTTCCTTCTCTGATGTTCCTATTCAGCACTTCCAGTGTTAACACAAACAACAGAAGTGACATGGACAGCCTTGTCTAGTCCCTTTTCTTATATCAATAAAGTCTGTTAACTCTCCATTTATCATAACCTTTGCAGTTTATTTATGATATATCATTTCTATGGCTTGAATAAATTTTTTACCAAAGCCCATTTGATCCAATTGTAACAGCATAAAATGCCAATTCACATTATCAAAGGCTTTTTGTGCATCTAAAAACATCAGAACCATTTGTTTTTCAGGATGCGCCTCATATTATTCCAGTGTATCTAAAATTATTCTCATATTATCTTTGATCTGTCTCTTTGGCAGAAATCCATTTTGATTAGGGTGAATAAAATTGTTTAAGTATCTTTTCAGTCTTTCTGCCAGAACTGAAGCAAAAATTTTATAATCTGAATAGTGATATAGGTCTGTAGTTTTTAACATGCTGTGGGTCTGTGTCCTCCTTTGGTACAAGTGTGATATATGCTTCTGGCCATGTTTTGGGTATTTTCTTCTTTGTCATAACTCCATTCATAATTTCTAATAAGTAAAGATTCAATGTTTCCTGGAATGTCTTATAAAATTCCACTGGCAAATCGTCCAGACCTGGTGCTTTCCCAATGTTTTGCTTTTTAAAAGCTTCTGTTAATTCCATCATTGTTATGTTACTTTCTAACATTATTTCAATATCTTTGGGTATCTGGGGCAAATTTGCTGTTAATTCCATCATTGTTATGTTACTTTCTAACATTATTTCAATATCTTTGGGTATCTGGGGCAAATTTGCTTCATGTAAGTATTGTTGAATTCTTTCTTCCTGAACATTCACTTGATAGTACAGTTTTCCATAGTAATCTTGAATAATTTTTTTCTTCTCCACATTTCCATAGCATACATGTCCTTGTTCATTTTATCAATTCATTTATTCTTCTTGAGTCTCTTTCCTTTCTCAGTTTATATGATAGACATCTGCCTGGTTTGTTTGCATCTTCAAAATAGTTCTGCTTAACATTTTTAATTTTTTGTGCTATTTCTTCTTTTTCCATTAGCCCTATTTTATGTTTAGTTATGTCCATTTAAATTTTAATGTCCTTTTTTGTGGAAATTTCTGTAGTTCTTTTTCCAACTTCTTGTAGTCATGTTCCAATATTTTAAAGATTTTTTTCTGTTTTATATTTCTTTTCCTTGTATAGTCAATTATCAAGCCTCTTGTAAAAGCCTTCATCATGTCCCACAGGTTCTGTAATGATGTATCCTCTTTTGTATTTTCTTTAAAGAAAAAAGTCAATTCTCTCTCAATTTTCTATTTAAAGTCTTTTTCCTTTAATATCATATTATTTAAAGTCCATCTAAATCTCCTTTTTTGTCCTTTCCATACAAGTGTTATTGGATTGTGATCTGCCCAGGTTCTTGCTTTTATTTCAATGTCTTGTATGTTAGAAAGCAATTCTGTTGACATCCATATCATATCTGTTCTAGACCATCATGCATGTCTATTTGAATAAAAAGTATATTGTTTATTTTCCGCATTTCTCTCTCTTCATGCATCTTTTAAGTTTATCTCATCTACCATTCGAAAGAAGGATTTTGGCAATGTCTTTCTAACTTTCTTTGCTGTTTTTTGTGTTTCATTGTCCCATTTGTCATTTATTATTCCATTAAGATCTACCATCAGACAGATATTAGCATAGTCCAGTTCAATTATTTTCTTATGTAATTTCCTGTAAAAATCTTCTTGATTATCATTTGGAGCATAAATTGCTATTAAAAGTATCTTTAGATTATTGTCCATTATCTCCACCATCAAAATCCTTTCATCATCATATTTGTTCCACAGGGATTGTATCTCTAATGTATAACACCACTCCTCTCTTTTTACACTGTGTCAATGCTGTAAATAATTTCCCTAATTTTTGTTGTTTCAGTATATAATCATGATGTTTTTAATATGTACTTGTAGGCAGATTATATCAAATTTTAATTTCTCTAACATATGAAATATTTTTCTTCTTTTAATAGCTGAATTAAGCCCATTTATATTTATTGTAATCAGTTTTTTCTCATCCATTTTCGACTTTGTAAGAAGGATTTGTTGCTCTAGTAGGTCTTGGTTCTCAGTGCTCTCTGGGTACACTACCTATGGCTCCTTCTTTTTCAATTACTGCTGTACATTCCTCTTGACATTCAATTGACTCTTTTGTTCTTGTATTTTCCTCCCTTCCTCTAAAATATTCCAGATAGAATAATTCAGCTTTTTCAACTGTATCAATTCTATGTCTTTGTTCCTGCCAGGTAAACATGAGACCTTTGGGTATCAGCCACCTGTAATTTATTCCTCTCTTAAGTAACTCTTTGGTCAAGAATAAATATTTTCTTCTTATCTCTCTCACTCTTCTCAGTACCTGTTTCAGTACCATGATTTCTTAATCTCTGTACTTTAGTGCTTTTTTCTCTTGCCGCCTGCAGTATTTGTGATTTAATTATTTTCTTTGTAAATCTGATATGAACTTCTCTTGGAAGTTTATTTCTCATTGCATATCTTGTATAGACACGAAAAACCTTGTCCATTCCATCCATCATCTTCTCTTTAGTTACCTCTAATGCTTCTGCCAGGATTTCTTTCATAATTTCAGCAAGGTTTTCACCCATTTCTTTTTCTATATTTTGAAATATAAGATGGAATTCTGATCTATCAATTTCCCATCCCAACAATTGCAGAACCTGTCCTTATCTCTTTCCACTTCTCTCAACTGAGTATCCATATCTCCAATCTTCTTATCTCTTTGTACATGTTCTTCTTCAATTTTCTTGATTATGTCCTCATGTTACATCATCATTTCTTGAATATTTTCAATTTTCTCATCTGTCTTTTCACTTTTTGCTCAATATTCTCCATTCTCTTTTCAATATTATCTGTTTTTACTTGTATCTTTTGAATTCCTTGCATAATCATCTGCAGTGTCACTTCTTTTTCCTTCTCTTGTTGTAATATCACCTGTATTGATCATTGTCCTCCAGATGGTGAGGAAGAAGTCTGCATTCTTAGAGTACTTAATAGAAAAATTGAAAAGAAAAAGCAAGAGCAGCCAATTGCCATTCCAGTAAAAAAAAAAAAAGCAAAAAAAAAAAAAAAAAAGGAAAAGGAAAAGGAAAAGAAGAAAAAATATAAAATGGAAAAAGGATGAAAAAATAAAAAATATAGCAAAAAATTAAAAAGACAGAAATCTGGATATTCCCTTTGCTATAAAGGTAAAACAAAAGGAGGAGGGGGGAGAAAAATTAGTCTTATTCTTGTATCAAAGGACTCAAGTCCAAATATAAAAATCCAACTGGGGGGGAGCGAACAGAAAAAAAAGGAAAGAGAAAATGCAATTCTGTCAATAAGCAAGGCACTGCCACTATATGTTGGAGGCTCTTTACTAAAACAAAAAACAAAATTTCCAGTTCTCTTTTCAAAGTCACTTCAATCTTCTTTCTTCAATTTCAAATCCAGATTCCAGCTATCAGTAGTTCCACAGAAGAGCACCTGCAAACAGTCTACATGCTTTTCCCACTATCTTTTAAATGAAAAGCACAGAGTCCTTGAATGTAACACCAAATGTATCAACAAGAAAGAAAGAAAGGAAAACAATGTATCCAAGCCTCCAGATGGCAGTCCTACTTAAGGCTCTATCACACTGGCCGACAGATGCAAAACGTTAGTAAAAAGGACACAGCGGACGAGAAAAATGTTTCATCCGTTGTTATCCGCTCTCAAAAGGGGCAAAAATTTGCATAACCGGAGCTGATAACATGAAAAGGAACGGATGGGGGGAGGACGCAGGGCTGATGGAAAGCGGATGCCCCATGGAAGCCTAGCGGATGGAAGCAGATGGGAGCGGATGGCATATCCGCAAGGCTTCCGGGGGACCGCAGCAAAGCGGATGCGGAACGGATACAGCGGATACAGAACGGACGCCGAGCGGATGAAGCGGATGCCTAGCGGATGAAGTGGATGCACAGTGGAAGCCTAGAGGATGCCTAGCGGAAGCCGAGCGGATGCCTAGCATTCACTGCGCATGCGGGGAGGATGCACTGCGTCAGCCCCGCGGATATAAAGGGAAGCAGCTCCCAAGCAGGTCACCATTCAGAGGAAAGACCTGCTTCCAGACACATCGAGTGCCTTGCCAGCCTGCCCTGTATGCCTGCCTGCCAGCCTTGCTGCCAGCCTTGCTGCCTGCCATCCTGCCAGCCTCCCTGCCAGCCTGCCTGCCAGCCTGCCTACCAGCCTTGCTGCCAGCCTGCCTGCCTGCCTGCTTGCCTGCCTGCCAGCCTGCCTGCCAGCCTTGCTGCCAGCCTGCCTGCC